>JARQOD010009984.1:0-29084 GCA_033576555.1 Oophaga sylvatica
AAAAAAAATGGCTTTGAAATTTTGTTGTAAAAATGAGAAATCACTGGTCAACTTTTAACCCTTATAATTTCCTAACAAAAAAAAATTTTGGCTCCAAAATTGTGCTGATGTAAAGTAGACATGTGGGAAATGTTATTTCTTAACTATTTTGTGTGACATATCTCTCTGTTTTAAGGGAAAAAAAATTCAAAGTTTGAAAATTGCAAAATTTTCAAAATTTTCGCCATATTTGCATTTTTTTCAAAAATAAACGCAAGGTATATCGAAGAAATTTTACCACTAACATGAAGTACAATATGTCACGAGAAAACAATCTCAGAATCGCAAAGATCCGTTGAAGCGTTCTAGAGTTATAACCTCATAAAGAGACAGTGGTCAGAATTGTAAAAATTGGCCCGGTCATTAACGTGCAAACCACCCTTGGGGGTGAAGGGGTTAATAAACAATGTAGGAAAGCTGTGTTGTGGGCAGAGGTTAGTTTTTTGAGCTCTGCTACACGCTACATCTACAAGCTCTGACTTGTCACAACTAAGAGGTATATTTTTAGAATCAGGGTCTATCTTCCTACTTCAGACTGCTCGTAGATGAGTTAGCAAAAAACAGGTGACAGATTCCCTTTAAGTGTTTAAAAAAGTAAAAACACCTCCTCAAAATCCCAGTTTTCCCAACAAAAAATGGTTTAATCTGGGAAAACATAAACTTAGCTTAACCCCTTAAGACCAACGATATGCATAAAAACAGCAGTCGTTAAAAGGCCTTATTCCCTCATCGGGAATAAGTCTATATTGCCGACCAACTGCCAAAATTCCCACAGGTGACAGCTGTACATGACTCTATCTGTCTTACTAGCAGGAAACAGTCACTTTCCCTGACACTAGCCCCTCCCACTATGGACTAGTCCCAACTATCAGCTCAGACAGTTCCCTTAATCAAACTATACATCTATTAACGCACTACACTATTCACATTACATCACACATCACACTGAAGGAAATGGACCCCACAATCTACCGTATTGTGTAATTTATTTTAATAACCTTTCCAAAATGTGAAATTTGGAGCTAAAGCAACATTCTTTTAGAAAAAACATTACTTTTTCACAACACAGTATTCTTTGAAGCACCTGTAGGTTCAACATGGTCTATGAATTTCTTGAAAGGTGTAGTTTCCAAAATGGGGTCACGTATGGGGGTTTTCTGCTATTTGGGCACCTCAGGCACTGTGTAATTGCGATATTGAATCCACAAACTATGTCATCCAAATTTACAATGCAAAAATCGAAGAGTGATTGTAACCTTTCAATTGTGTGCACAAACAGTAGTTTTCACCCATGTATGGGGTATTGGCGTACTCAGTAGAAATTTCACAACAAATCGTGGTGTCCATTTTTTTCTTATATCCTTGTGAACAAGAAAAATTTGGGTTAAAGCAATATTCTAGTAACACAAAATTCTGAATGCAGTTTATTACCACATAAAGTGACATTGGTCATAATTGAAAGGTTTGGCCTGGTCCGTCAGTAAGGTGAACACAGGCTTCAGCGGGAGGGGGATAAAGCACAGTTTTGGGAGCAACCATTCTGTAAGGCCATGTTGACTATTTGGTCAGTATTTTACCTCAGTATTTGTAACCCAAAACCAGGAGCGGAACAATCAGAGAAAAAGTGTAAGGTCACGTGCACACTATCAGTATTTGGTCAGTAATTACCTCAATATGTGTAAGCCAAAACCAGGAGTGGAACAATCAGAGAAAAGTATAATAGAAACATGTCACCACTTCTGGATTTATCACCCACTGGCTTACATATACTGAGGTAAAAAACTCACCAATATATTCAAGGGGGCACGTGACCTCACACAGATGTTTACTAGTATACTGAACAAGGGACCAGATATGCACAAGTTCAAGTCTGAGATTCAGGGCTCATTCAGACAAGCACATTATGCAGACGTGCTGTTGGAAGAATCAGGCCACACAATGACCAATGTAATTCAATAGGACTGTTCAGTTGACAGATTTTTTACACGGACCAAGTGTGTGAGTAAAAAAAACCGCAGCATGCAATATACTCTTCCTTATCTCGGATGAAACGTTCCCATGCAAGTCTATGGGTGTGTAAAAAAGATCAGATATTAATAATCATCCATGTGGTATACAATTGTTAACCCCGTGCAATAAACTAAGGGGCACACGGGATTATAAGGCTTTTGGTGTATATAAAGGGTTAAGATCAGTGTCACTAATACTGTTTGTGTTTCTGGGTTCCTTCAGGGGTTGGTTAACCCTGGTGAGTTTTGGCGGTAATCTCGGTTGCGGGCAGATGAGGACACCTGAAGGATTTTTCCCGCCAGAATCCTGGAATCCCAGGATTGGTGGATCAGCTGGAAGGAGGCAGTGGTCTTTCCTATTTATCCCCCTGATGGCCAGCAACGGAGCATTGCTAACCTGAAGGTTGAAGATCCCCGGCCCACCCGCCCCCAAGTTTTTCTTTATTCGTCTATGTATTACAATTTGTTGCTTGCTTTATTAGAGGGAGGTTATGACGCGCACCACATGTGTGGATACCAGGGCTATGGGGTACTCGGAGCCGAGCCCATGGAAGTCTATGAGAGTTGTCACTGGCAGCGGGACTCGGTCCGTGGCCCTGGCGGTCATGCAATGGGGGATATTTACAGGGGATTTGGAATAGTTCGTGACGCCACCTGTGGTTTCTGGTCAATTGTACCAGCGCTGCTGTAAGGGTCTTCACAGGGGATGTTATGGGGCAGCTGGGTGGTAAGTCTCCCACAGGTGAGACTGGTCCCTGGAAGTCTATGGTGGTGATGCAGGGTGTAGATAAGAATTCAGTCACACACGAAATAGCTTATTTTCATACCTTTTACTTGCAGATGGTTTAAGCAGATCCGGGGAGCTGGTCGGGGTGGAGAATGCACATTCGGGTAACCGCTGAGCAGGTTAGAGGCCTCCTTAACTTCAAAATGTATTTGAGTCCAAACTTGCATAAAGCGAAGTTAACTCTTTCTGTAGCAACTACGCCCGGCCAACATTGTGGTGGAGCCTTCTAAGTGGTGAGAACTAAGTCCTTACTTTTGTCGTGCACTTGACTCAAAGTCCCCGTTCTCCCTGACTCCGGTTACGTATTGACGCTTTGGGCTGCACTCTGCAACCTGTAGTCCAGATGCCTCCGGGTTTCTTGTTACTAAGCTTGAAACTGTAGCAACGCTTCGGACCCCGGTGTCCGGCAATTTAGTGCAGGTAATCCAATACCCAAGGCACTTCTCTCTCTTCTCCACTGCGCCCTTCGCCCTGCTTCCCGCTCTTAACATAAGCACTTGTAGCTTTTGGTAGAAATGTCAGCTTGTCTCAGAGCTCGCTGCACAGCTCTCAGTATCCTCCAAAGTCCAGACTGTACTGTACTGGACTCCACTGTCCTCAGACAGGAAACTGAATGGCTGCTCTGTCCTTAGGACAGAAGCTAACTGACTGAAGCAAAAAGGAACACTCCCTGAGGGGATGACTCACTCCTGAGCCACCCAGAGCCTGACTGCTCTGTCCTCAGGCAGGATCCTGACTGACTAACCCCCTCTGCTACGTGTCACTCCCTCCTATTTCTCAGATGGGTGTGTCTGAAAGAGTGAGTGGCAGTGAATGCATATCAAGCGTTGCGATTACCTTCCTGTGCACTCTCCTGGATTTTATGTGTGCCTGCATAGCTGGGCCACACATCCCCCCTTGGTTAAACACAGCACTCCCGGGCTGTAA
The DNA here is from genome assembly GCA_033576555.1 of Oophaga sylvatica. Lineage (NCBI taxonomy): Eukaryota > Metazoa > Chordata > Amphibia > Anura > Dendrobatidae > Oophaga > Oophaga sylvatica. Next base: position 3,763 of record JARQOD010009984.1, read on the forward strand.
AAGAGAAAAAAAAAAAACATTTTTGTTTTGCATTAACATCAACATTTTAACACTTCCCATCCGGGAGGTAAGGAGTCTTGAACGTTACAATTTGTACATAGATCAGTAGAAAATTATCAAAATACTTTTCAATAAATATACAGTATAAGACAAGATTCTTGTGGAGGACCCGCACCAAAAACCTCCACGTGGGTCCTGGCTGGGCTGCAGGACTTCTGACTACAGACCTCACTCTAGGCCACACCATACGGGTTTTTCTTCAGAGGTAGATAGATAGTAGTGGTTTCATGTAAAACCAAGATAATGCACCGTAGCGCAACTATTTACAAAGCAAGTTCTTGGGCTGGCACAGTCCTCAGCCTCTCAGTCCATTGCATGGGAAAAAGACACAATTCAAGTAATCATTAATTCTTCAATTTCACTTTACCCAACCGGGGTATTCTAAGCATAACATGCCGTCTTCATCACATTTACTTGTTAGCTTTTTAAACTCTTTAAGCTCATTAATCTAGTACCCAGCCGGGCATTCTACTCAATATGTAAAGCATCTTCATACACATTACTAAACAAAGTGCAAATTGGCAAATCTTTTGTTATCAACTTTTTACAATTCTTGGATACGGTAAACCCCTGTCTGGGTCCTACCGGTCTTCACCTTTCTTGCTTATTTCGATAACGTCTTCCACTCCTGGGGCTGGAACGACGCGATGTTCCTTAGAACGCATTACAAATATGTCGTGACCTGCTATTAGCGTTTGAGTAGCCACAGTTCTCATTCGAACTAAGGTCCCATCGGGTACCTCTGTCATGTATGATGCAAGCGGCGTTGCTGATGGTGTCGCCGAATAAGACCTTAATTGCGATGCAGTCTGGGTCACCGATTGCGATGTAGATTGCACTGCAGGTGGCTTTGCTGAGACAGCCGCAGGGGGCGTTGCAAAGTGGGTCGCACGTTGCGATGCCAAGTAGGTCGCCGATTGCGATGCAGGGGGCGACGTCGGGGCACGGCCTGGTGCGGTGAGAGCCTGAGACTGGGACGCCCCGGTATGGTGTATGGTACCGGCGTCGGGGACGGGGTCACTGACGATGGAGACGTTCAGGGCATACCACCCCTTTAAACCCCAGTGACGTGTGTAGCTCACTATGTCCCCATTTATCAGGTCCCTCCAGGATGACCGATGGGCAGGTGGGACTCCACGTCCCGGCGGCTCACAAAGACCCCCTGATAGAGGCCCGGTTCGCGGATAAAGCCCCAGCCCTTGCGGAGCTGAAACTCGGCGACGCACCCCTGCCGCCGCGGTTCCCGTCGGGTACCTTTATCCTGGCGGATGGCCTCCTTATCAGCGAAGAACCTTTCATGCCACTCCTGTCGGTCTCGCTGCGCCTTTCTATCTTCCTCCTGCCGTTGTCTCACTTTTTCGCAGTGCTGCCAAGCATTTCCGGTCTGGAGGTCGTAAGTCACGTCGTCCAGACGCTCCATCTCATCCCAGTCGATTTCCGGCAACGATGGCTGGGATCCCTCCGGTGATCTTACCGGGGAACGGTACTCTGCTGTGGCCTCCTGGCCTGGCTGGCACTCCGGACCGGGCAGAACCTCCTCAGCCTCCTCCTCCTCCACCTCCGCATCAGTGGGATCAGGTACAGCACTTTTGGGGGCAGCCTCCGGTTGCTCCTTAGCCTTCTTCAGCAGGGAACTTGGGAAATCAGGAGACGGCGTTATGCTTGTGGGAGAGAACACTGCGTCCCACAGCAGCCGCTGTGTCTGGGCACGCCAGCGTCTCTCCGTCTCCTGCAAATCTGCATGCCGCTGGATCCTTCTTCTTAGCTCCGCGTTCTCCTTCTGCAGCTCCAGCATTGTGGGGTTAGTGTCCCGATCTGGGGACAGCTCCGGCACAGGTAACAAATCTTCCGGTAAGCAGGGTTTGTATGCCTCCGGTCCTCTGCTCAGATTCTTCTGTCCTTCCGCCATCTCGTCCCAGGCCAGACTGTAGTTTCCATCAGGAACAGTCCGGTAATGTCACGCTGTATAGCAGATATATATATGTGATGTCAGTAATCTATATCAAAAGGGCAACATACTATATAACATGCGCATAGATATATGATAACATAGATTTACCTGACAGAATGTCCAGAGGGTCAAAACGGAATCCGTTATACGCTGTCTCCGGCTAGAGGGTGACCGGGGTCTAAGCTGACCCTAAACTGGGGTCCTAACTAATCCCTCAACCTGGAGGTACTGTTAAAGGTACAGAGGTCCAGGCCACCAGCGTAAACCCTGTCTCCTATCAATCCCTGCCACCTGTATTCTAGTCCTAAGAAGGACCTGAATACCACCAAAGGGAATGAACAGGTAACGGTTAATGAACAGAAAGACAAACAACAAAGACAAGAAATAAAGTAAATAAAGTCTTACATACAACACTCACACACAGTAGGAACACCTAAGGTCTCAGAGAAAAAACTATAAGCTGTAAGAGTAAAAACAACTAAGGAGCTCTTAGCTTAAATATTCTCAGAACCGATCCAGTCTGCTAAACTACATGAATGCTTTCACCGGCGTCTAACACCCAGACTGGCAGAAATATAAAGGAAACTAATTAGAACATAATCAAAAGCAGCCGGGCGAGGCTGCACCTAGCCTTAGCAAAGAGCTAGGAAAAATTAACTCTCTCATTACCAAAAAACAAAGAAACAGCAGCTCAGCTGTGAGAAGTCAGAATGTGCAATCGCGACGATCTTCATGGCGATGCACCCATGACAGTACCCCCCCTTCTACGAGGGGCCTCCGGACCCTCATGACCAGGTCTGTCCGGGTGAGTTGTGTGAAAGGTCCGAACCAATCGATCTGCGTTAACATCAGACGCAGGGACCCACGTCCCCTCCTCAGGACAATACCCCCTCCACTGAACTAAGTACTGAAGGGATCGGCGACTGAGACGTGAGTCAATGATTTTCGACCCATGAATTTCCACGTTATCATTGACCACCACTGAAGGAGGTAGAGGTGACGGTATGACTGGTGCCACATACTTTTTAAGTAATGACTTGTGAAACACATTATGATTTTTAAACGTAGGAGGGAGGTCCAGACGAAATGCCACAGGATTAATTATGGAACTGATCCTGTACGGCCCGATGAATCTGGGACCCAACCTCCAGGAGGAAACTTTACGTTTTATATTCCTGGTAGACAACCAAACCAGATCGTTCACCTTCAGATCTAGACCAGAAACTCTCCTCCTATCAGCCATCCGTTTGTAACGGTTCCCGTAACCTTCAGTCTTAAGCGATCTGGAACTATCAGTCTCCCTGGAAGTCCCACAGGGGCGTCCCCTGAGCCCCAATACCTCCCCCTCAAGCTCAGAGCATACAGCTGACACTACAACTCCCTCCTGAGGAATAGGAACCGGATCATCCGTCTTCCCGGCCCTTGGGAAAGTACGAGATAAGGCATCAGGAAGCAACTTTATTGAGCAGTCATATGCGCGATAAGGAGGAAACTCTTTACACCCCTCCTCTGAGAACATCTCCCCAAAGTCCTCCAGAAAAGGAGACAAAGTCCTAGGCACAACCGCACCGATGACCGTGCTCATGCAGTTATTCTTGCAAAATTCACCCCACTGGCTTATCTTTCTGGATTGCCAATCAATCACTGGGTTATGTTTAGCCAACCAAGGAAGTCCCAACACAATAGGAGTAGGTAGACCCTCCAACACATAACAAGACAATTGCTCTTTATGTATTGCCCCTACTCGAAGATCTATGTTATGAACAGCTTGTACCAAGCTACCTTGACCAAGAGGTCTAGAATCAATAGAGAGTATAGGGACCGGTTTGGCCAATACACTCAGTTGCATACCATGCACCTGGGCAAACCGAGCGTCCACCAAATTAGCCCCGGACCCACTATCAAGAAAAACAGAAATCCTCTCAGTTCTAGTACCAATCACCACCTCCGCAGGCACGAGAAACTGAGAGGGATTTGGGGACGAAATACACACTCCCAGGTTAACTCCTTGGCTCAAAGAGGTCCGGGATGGACACCCCCCAACAAAATGTCCCTCTCTCCCGCAAAAGAAACACCTTCTAGTCTTGCGGCGCACCGCCGATTCCCTCCTACAAAATGATGTCCCTCCCAACTGCATGGGTTCCTCAGAACAGACCAGGGGAACCTCAGTATAAGGGACTTTAGTAGTAGGTGGAGTCATCATGGGGGGCGGAGTTACCTCGCGTCTTCCCCGAAGTCGTCTGTCAATGCGAATAGCGAGGGCCATAGCAGCCTCCAGTGATGGAGGAGAATCATACTGAGCCAACACATCTTTTAATTTGTCAGACAACCCTTGACAAAACTGGCTCCTAAGAGCTGGGTCATTCCACTGAGTATCTGTTGCCCATCTACGGAACTCAGAAGAATATTCCTCCGCTGGACGATTTCCTTGCCGTATTTTACGTAACCTTGTTTCAGCAAGGGAAACTCGATCCGGATCATCATATACCAGACCCAGGGCAGTAAAAAATCGATCCACTGACTGGAGATCTGGGGAGCCTGGAGGAATAGAGAACGCCCAAGATTGAGGGTCCCCTTGTAAGAGCGAGATAACAATTCCCACCCTCTGCTCTTCACTCCCAGATGACCGAGGCCGCAGCCGAAAGTACAATTTACATGCCTCCCGGAAAGTAAAAAATTTGTCCCGCCCACCAGTGAACCTGTCCGGGAGAGCAACCTTAGGTTCAGATCTGGTTTGCTCCGGGAGGGACAAAACCTTGGACTTAATGTCTGCAAATTCCAGGGACAACCCCTGCAACTGCCGGGCCAGCTGGGCTACTGGATCCATGACAGCTGGGGAGAATCTTTAGTTTGGGCCGGTGAAAATGTCACGCTGTATAGCAGATATATATATGTGATGTCAGTAATCTATATCAAAAGGGCAACATACTATATAACATGCGCATAGATATATGATAACATAGATTTACCTGACAGAATGTCCAGAGGGTCAAAACGGAATCCGTTATACGCTGTCTCCGGCTAGAGGGTGACCGGGGTCTAAGCTGACCCTAAACTGGGGTCCTAACTAATCCCTCAACCTGGAGGTACTGTTAAAGGTACAGAGGTCCAGGCCACCAGCGTAAACCCTGTCTCCTATCAATCCCTGCCAACTGTATTCTAGTCCTAAGAAGGACCCTGAATACCACCAAAGGGAATGAACAGGTAACGGTTAATGAACAGAAAGACAAACAACAAAGACAAGAAATAAAGTAAATAAAGTCTTACATACAACACTCACACACAGTAGGAACACCTAAGGTCTCAGAGAAAAAACTATAAGCTGTAAGAGTAAAAACAACTAAGGAGCTCTTAGCTTAAATATTCTCAGAACCGATCCAGTCTGCTAAACTACATGAATGCTTTCACCGGCGTCTAACACCCAGACTGGCAGAAATATAAAGGAAACTAATTAGAACATAATCAAAAGCAGCCGGGCGAGGCTGCACCTAGCCTTAGCAAAGAGCTAGGAAAAATTAACTCTCTCATTACCAAAAAACAAAGAAACAGCAGCTCAGCTGTGAGAAGTCAGAATGTGCAATCGCGACGATCTTCATGGCGATGCACCCATGACAGGTCTCTTCCGTGGAGGCGGGATTTGCGTCTCCTCCTTTTTGCATAGAAGATGAAGAGGAGGCGGATTTCTTTAGCAGTGGGGCAGGATCGCACATTATAGTAGCATTTTGAGAGGGCGGCCATATCTTTCGCGCCACAGGGGGGGTACACGCCCACGAATGCACACCCACCTTCTTCACCAGCGCCTCAGGGCACCAACTTGACGGTTAAAATGGCGGTATTTGGCGCCAAATGCAGCAAACAGTCTCTTTCACCAAACAGTTCAATATAGGCACACAGGACTCACAATTGCAAGCTTCGTATCCTGTTCGTGACGCCAGAAGATGACGCGCACCACATGTGTGGATACCAGGGCTATGGGGTACTTGGAGCCGAGCCCATGGAAGTCTATGGGAGTTGTCACTGGCAGCGGGACTCGGTCCGTGGCCCTGGCGGTCATGCAATGGGGGATATTTACAGGGGATTTGGAATAGTTCGTGACGCCACCTGTGGTTTCTGGTCAATTGTACCAGCGCTGCTGTAAGGGTCTTCACAGGGGATGTTATGGGGCAGCTGGGTGGTAAGTCTCCCACAGGTGAGACTGGTCCCTGGAAGTCTATGGTGGTGATGCAGGGTGTAGATAAGAATTCAGTCACACACGAAATAGCTTATTTTCATATCTTTTACTTGCAGATGGTTTAAGCAGATCCCGGGGAGCTGGTCGGGGTGGAGAATGCACATTCGGGTAACCGCTGAGCAGGTTAGAGGCCTCCTTAACTTCAAAATGTATTTGAGTCCAAACTTGCATAAAGCGAAGTTAACTCTTTCTGTAGCAACTACGCCGGCCAACATTGTGGTGGAGCCTTCTAAGTGGTGAGAACTAAGTCCTTACTTTTGTCGTGCACTTGACTCAAAGTCCCCGTTCTCCCTGACTCCGGTTACGTATTGACGCTTTGGGCTGCACTCTGCGACCTGTAGTCCAGATGCCTCCGGGTTTCTTGTTACTAAGCTTGAAACTGTAGCAACGCTTCGGACCCCGGTGTCCGGCAATTTAGTGCAGGTAATCCAATACCCAAGGCACTTCTCTCTCTTCTCCACTGCGCCCTTCGCCCTGCTTCCCGCTCTTAACATAAGCACTTGTAGCTTTTGGTAGAAATGTCAGCTTGTCTCAGAGCTCGCTGCACAGCTCTCAGTATCCTCCAAAGTCCAGACTGTACTGTACTGGACTCCACTGTCCTCAGACAGGAAACTGAATGGCTGCTCTGTCCTTAGGACAGAAGCTAACTGACTGAAGCAAAAAGGAACACTCCCTGAGGGGATGACTCACTCCTGAGCCACCCAGAGCCTGACTGCTCTGTCCTCAGGCAGGATCCTGACTGACTAACCCCCTCTGCTACGTGTCACTCCCTCCTATTTCTCAGATGGGTGTGTCTGAAAGAGTGAGTGGCAGTGAATGCATATCAAGCGTTGCGATTACCTTCCTGTGCACTCTCCTGGATTTTATGTGTGCCTGCATAGCTGGGCCACACAGTTACACCCTGTGACTGGGTGGTGTTGTTTGAATTGAAATATTTGTGGTGCAGCTAGAGTCCATTAAGGACTGAGCTGCGGTTTATTGAATGGTTATTTATTATTGATTATTATATTATTTATATTTTAATAACCCCTTAACGACAGCCATTACACCTTTTAACGGCGGCAGTGAAGGGTACTTATGCCTCAGCGCCGCTTTTTAACGGCGCTGAGAATAAGTGTATAGCGCCCCCAGAGTTGGAATTTCTCCTCGACCCCAGAGAACATGATTCAGGTCAGTTTTTACCGATCCAATGTTGCCCCCTCAAAAAAAAGTCAGATTTCCCATTTAATTTCTGTCTCCTCTGATGTGATCGCACATCAGAGGAGAGAGAAATGGGAACCCCGATTCTCCCCGGTATCTCCGGTGTCCCTGGGCCCCCCTGCATCTCCCCCGGCTGTCGGCATCTTCTTCCGGGAAGAAAATGGTGAGCTCATGCGCAGTGCGCCCGACAAGATCTGCCGGCCGGCACCCGGCAACAATAGGAAATTTTTCCTATTGGTTCATTTTGATCTCTGTGATAGACCCTATCAAAGTGAACAAAATAAAAAAAATAGTAAATCAAACCCTCCATTGTCACCCCCATAGTTAGGTAAAAATAATAAAACAAAAGTATTTATTTCCATTTTTCCATTAGGGTTAGAGTTGGGCTAATGTTAGGGTTGGGCTAAAGTTAGGGTTGGACTAAAGTTAGAGCTATGGTTGGGGATATGGTTGGGCTAGGGTTAGGGTTGGGTCTAGAGTTAGGGTTGGGGTTGGGTTAAAGTTAGTGTTGGGCTAAAGTTAGGGTTGGGCTAGGGTTAGGGTTGTGGTTATGGTTGGGATTACGGTTAGGGTTGTGTTAGGGTTAGGTTTGTGTTTAGGGTTATGGTTAGGGTTGGGATTAGGGTTAGGTGTGTGTTGGGGTTAGAGTTGTGGTTAGAGTTATGGTTAAGGTTGGGATTGATTCCAGCCAAAATTGATTCCAACCAATTTTGCGTTTAAAAAGTCAAACGGTGCTCCCTCCCTTCTGAGCCCTGTCATGCACCCAAACAGTGGCTTTCCCCCACATACGGGGTATTGGCGTACTCAGGAGAAATTGCACAACAAATTTTGTTGTCCATTTTCTCCTGATACCCTTGTGAAAATAAAAAAATTAATTCCAACTAAACTTCTTGTGAAAAAAGTAAAATGTTCATTTTTTCCTTCCACATTGCTTTACTTCTCGTGAAGCACCTGAAGGGTTAATAAACTTCTTGAATGTGGTTTTGCGCACCTTGAGGGGTGCAGTTTTTAGAATGGTGTCACTTTTGGGTATTTTCTGTTATATTGACCCCCTAAACTCACTTCAAATGTGAGGTGGTCTCTAAAAAAATGGTTTTGTAAATTTTGTTGGAAAAATGAGATATCGCTGGTCAACTTTTAACCCTTATAACGTCCTAATAAAAAAAAAATTATGTTTCCAAAATTTTGCTGATGTAAAGTTGACATGTGGGAAATGTTATTTATTAATTATTTTGTGTGACACCACTCTCTGATTTAAGGGTACAAAATTAAAAGTTTGAACATTGCAAAATTTTCAACATTTTTGTTAAATTTCAGTTTTTTTCATAAATAAGCGCAAGTTATATGGAAGAAATTTTACCACTAACATGAAGTACAATATGTCACGAGAAAACAATGTCAGAATCAGTGGGATACATTGAAGCGTTCCAGAGCCTAAATTGACGGTGGTTAGAATTGTCACGAGAAAACAATGTCAGAATCAGTGGGATACATTGAAGCGTTCCAGAGCCTAAACTGACGGTGGTCAGAATTGTCACGAGAAAACAATGTCAGAATCAGTGGGATACATTGAAGCGTTCCAGAGCCTAAATTGACGGTGGTGATCGCGCTGTTCTGAGGTCTTCCTCCCTGCAGGCCCCGGATCCAAGATGGCCGCTGGGTCCTGCAGGGAAGCCTGCAGCAGTGCCTGTGAGATCGCTGGTCTCACAGAGTGCTGTGCACACTGTGAGACCAGCGATCTCATATAATACAGTGATGTCCCACCTTGGACAAAGCAAAAAAGTAAAAAAAATGAAAATCACTAGTGTAAAAAAAAAATTCCAAAATAATGGAAAAAAAAATATTCCCCAATAAATTCATTTCTTCCTGTAAATAAAAAAAACAAAACAATAAAAGTACACATATTTGGTATCAACGCGTCTGTAACGACCCGCCCTATAAAACTGTCCCACTAGTTAACCCCTTTAGTGAACCCCTTAAAAAAAACAAAGCAAAAAATCAATGCTTTATCATCATACCGCCGAACAAAAAGTGGAATAGCACGCGATCAAAAAGACCGATATAAATAAACATGGTACCGCTGAAAACGTCATCTTGTCCCGAAAACAATGAGCTGCCATACAGCATCATCAGCGAAAAAATAAAAGTTATAGCTCGCAGAATAAAGCGATGCAAAAATAATTATTTTTTATAAAAAATTGTTTTTATTGTATAAAAGCGCCAAAACATATAAAAATTATATAAATGAGGTATCGCCGTAATCATACTAACCCGAAGAATAAAACCGCTTTATCGATTGTACCACACGCGGAACGGTATAAACGCCCCCCCCAAAAGAAATTCATGAATTGCTGATTTTTGTTCATTCTAACCTCCCAAAAATCAAAATAAAAAGCGATCAAAAAATGTCACATGCTCAAAAATGGTACCAATAAAAACATCAACTCATACCGCAAAAAAAAGACCTTACATGACTCTGTGGGCCAAAATATGCAAAAATTATAGCTCTCAAAATGTGGTGATGCAAAAACTATTTTTTGTAATAAAAAGCGTCTTTTAGCGTGTGACAGCTGCCAATCATAAAAACCCGCTATAAATAGTAAATCAAACCCCCCTTATCACCCCCTTAGTTAGGGAAAATAATAAAATTAAAAAAATGTATTTATTTCCATTTTCCCATTAGGGTTAGGGTTAGGGTTGCGGCTAAAGTTAGGGTTAGGGTTGGAGCTAAAATTAGGATTAGGGTTAGGGTTGGGATTAGGGTTAGGGGTGTGTTAGGGTTAGGTTTGTGGTTATGGTTAGGGTTGGGACTAGGGTTAGAGGTGTGTTGGGGTTAGGTTTGTGGTTAGGGTTATGGTTAGGGTTGGGACTAGGGTTAAGGGTGTGTTGGGGTTAGGGTTGGAGTTAGAATTGGGGGGTTTCCACTGTTTAGGCACATCAGGAGCTCTCCAAATGTGACATGGTGTCTAATCTCAATTCCAGCCAATTCTGCGATGAAAAAGTCAAACGGTGCTCCTTCACTTCTGAGCTCTGCCATGCGCCCAAACAGTGGTTTACCCCACATATTGGGTATCAACATGCTCAGGACAAATTGCACAATAACTCTTGGGGTCCAATTTCTTCTGTTACACTTGGGAAAATAAAAAATTGGGGGCAAAAATATCATTTTTGTAAAAAAAAAAAAATATTTTTTTGTTTTTATGGCTGTACGTTATAAACTTCTGTGAAGCACTTGGGGCTTCATAGCGCTCACCACACATCTAGATAAGTTCCTTGTGGGGTCTATTTTCCAAAATGGGGTCACTTGTGGGGGTTTCCACTGTTTAGGCACATCAGGGGCTCTCCAAATGCAACATGACGCCTGCAGACCATTCCATCAAAGTCTGCAATCCAAAACGTCACTACTTCCTTTCCAAGCCCCGACGTGTGCCCATACAGCAGTTTTCTCCCACATATTGGGTATCAATGTACTCAGGACAAATTGGACTACTTTTGTGGTCTAATTTCTCCTGTTACCCTTGTGAAAATAAAATATTGGGGGCAAAAAAATCATTTTTGCAAAAAAAAAAAGGATTTTTTATTTTTACTGCTGTACGTTATAAACTTCTGTGAAGCACTTTGGGGTTCAAAGTGCTCACCACACATCTAGATAAGTTCCTTGGGGGTCTATTTTCCAAAATGGGGTCACATGTGGGGGGTTTCCACTGTTTAGGCACATCAGGGGCTCTCCAAATGCGACATGATGCCCACAGACCATTCCTATCAAGAGAAACCGCTAGGTGGGCACTTACCAGCGGTTTCAGCAGCTCTGACAGTGGGAGCCTGGAGCCTCCGATGGCCTGTGACAGCGGTACTCACAGCGCCCGAGTGCTGGGCAAGACGATAGCAATACAGCAGAGCTGGAGTTAGCAGAACACCAAGTGGTGAGTGTACTGCCAGGACCTGCGGTCATGTGACCCCCAGGGGGCGGAGCTTAGCGTCCTGTAGCTGGGGATGAGTGCAGGGAGCTACTGGGACCCTGGAGAATGGAAAGGGGGTCACCGGACACCAGGTAGAGGACGGGGCACCAGAGGGAGACGGAATCCAAGACAAGCCGAGGTCAGTAAACGTGAGAGACAACGCAGTACACAAGGAGCAGGCAAATCAAGAATAGTCAGGGACGTGGCAGGAGTCAGAAAACCAGAGAAGCATATACACAGTACAGAATCAAGAGGCATAATCACAACGGGAAACAGAACCGGGTCAGAACCATACAAACAAACTAGAACACAGGCACAAGGCACAGGCAATCAGGGGTCAACACACTCAGCCAAGGGCAAAAGTATAACTGACGGGGATTGGAGCTTCCTAGGGCTATAAGAAGCTCTCCCCGAACCAAAGAGAGGCCATAATAATAAACCCCAGGTGTGCAGGTCAGAGCCCGCACTAGGATCAAGACATTAACCTCTGGTGTGCAGGCCAAACCTGCACTGGGATTATGACAGTACCCCCCTCTCAACGGGGGGCCTCTGGACCCCCAGGCTTGCCCGGGTACCTGGCATGGAAAGCCTGAACCAGGCGATCCGCATGTACCGAGCGAGCAAATGTGGCGCTCTGAGGGTCCAGTCGCCACAGAGATGTTGCATCGCACCCAGCGGTGTGACACCTGACTCTCAGGTAAGGAGGAAGCACCCCATTGACTCCATCACTGCATCCACACACATCATGCCAGTGCTGAGCTTCAGGCTGGTTAGTAAAGGGTGTAGAGTGGGTGGGTGGAGTCAGCTGCAGCATGAGGCAGCAGCGTGTTAGATTAGAGTGTCAGTTGGAGTCAGGCAGCCAGCGTGGGTACTGTGCTGTCCTGCAGCTCTTCTGAGTTTACCTCAGAGGGCCTTGCTGAAGGAAGCGAAGGGGTCCTGGGCTGAGACAGCAATTGAAGCTGTGCCTTTAACCTTGAAGAAGGAAGGACCAGGCAAAACTACGGGAAACGGTTCCTAGACTAGTGGGTCTGCTTATCGCCATTAGTAACACCGCATCTAGTGGGACTCTCCAAGAGCCACTAGCTACCATAATCTCGTCCGGAGGCAGCCTAGGGATCAAGTACGTCCAGGCATCCGACGGTGTTCCGGTCTCCGTGAAGAGGAGAGCAGGTCCCTGGGACATCGGATCGTACCTGTAACTGAAAAGGTCCAATACTGCCTCGCTGAGGGCTCTGTGGTAGGGAGGTGCAGGGAGAAGTAAGGAGTATTGCACAAAACGCCGGAAAGGAACATAAAGGGAGTCTTTGGAAGTGTGACCAATTTACCTGAGGGTTACTGGACCACTCACTGGAAGGACACAGTGCAACCAGGCATCTGTCTTGCTGGCAACAGACTGTGAGTAAACCTTTGAAACTGCATAAGAACTGCTTCCTGCATTATTACTCCGTCGCATACTACACTCTGCTACATCACTCTGCACCATTGCTTCTACTTTACACCTACCTGCCCTGGAAGGATACAGTCTTACCTGTAGAAGACTCATCACCTAGCTGCACAACACCATCCCTTCCAGAGGACCTGCAAAGCAGCGCTGGTCACCCTGACCAGGTACTACAGGTGGCGTCACGAAAAACTACACGAACATTTAATCCCTTGTAAATATCCCACATTACAGTGAGCGCCCAGGGCACGGACCGAGCTGTGCTACCCGTGACATCCCCCATAGACATCAACGGGCTCGGTGCCGAGTACCCCAAAGCCCTGGTACGTGCGGCTCATTCTTCTGGCGTCACGAACAGGATTCTGAAGCTCGCTATAAGCGAGTCCTATGTGCCTAATCTGAACTGTTTTTGTGCCTGTGAACTGCCAAAATCATCAGAGACTGTATTGCCATTTTGTAAAACAACAACCGCCATTTTGCCGCCATATTTGCGCCACGAGGCGCTGGTGAAGAAGGAGGGCGTGCTTTCGTGGGCGTGCGCTCACTCAGTGGCGCGAAAGAAATGTCCGCCTACCCTAAATGTTACTGCAATCTCCGGACATGCCCATCAGCAAGGGAAATCCGCCTCCTGTTCCCAAATGGAGTGAAGAGGAGGAAAAGAAAACCCCGCCCCCTTAACAAAGAGCGGGACCCTCCTGAAAAAGATCTCCCCACCGCTGAACCTCCCATGCTGCAGGAAGATGTCTGCACCCTCCCTGACCCTGCTGCAGACGCCGAACAAGAGGAACGTATGGAGCAGAGCTGGAGGAACCTGAAGCTGCGGTTGCAGCAGCGCCGATCACTCCACCTACCTGTAACGCCGGTGCCCGAGGTCCACCAGGAAGCATGCCTGGATCCAGACCCTGCTGCTGCCTCACCCATCCCCGCCGAGGAGTCCGCGGAGGAGCGGTGCGTCATGCCGTCTGCAGCAGCCCCGGGTCTGCTGCCTGTGTTCCCGGAGGAAGCCAGGCCCTGCTGCGCTGAGAGCCAGAATGAGCCGGCTCCACAACCTGGATCTGAGCCGGCTCCCCAGCTAGTTCCCATTGCTCTGGAGGTGCTAGCAGAGGAGGACTATGACCGACGCCGGGTGTGGAGACCCAGCAGCGTCGCCAGGAGCAACGGATGCAGCAGAGGAAAGGTACTGTGCATGAGCTACGGCGGCAGGGAGCTATAAGAGACTTCCGGCAAAGAGGGGTACCAGGTAGCCCCCGGTGCCACCACTACTAAGTAAATGAGAAAACCGGACAGGTTCCACAAATGTATATAGTGTATTAATGTATATAGTATGCAAATGTGCCATAACCTGGAAGGGTGATTGCCTTTAATATTGCTTTTCTGAACTGGTGGCTATGAACACTGCTAGCCCAAAAACTGTCCTTGTATATAGTTAGCACTTCGGTGCCTCATCTTGGTTTCACTTAATTACCTCAGTTTAAAACCCGTTTGGTGTGGCCGAAAGTGAGGACTGCTACAGAGATCCAGAAAAGTCTTGCAGCCCACTCAGGACCACCGTTGGAGGTTTGGAGCGGGTCCTCCACAAGTATATGTTTACTTGAACTGTGAAGTAAATATTAAAAGTGTTTTCTTGCAACGTTTAACCTGAAGTGCCTCCCATAAAGGGATGATGCGTTTGAAAATGTTTTACTGTTTTGATATGCATATCTAAAATTTTTTTTTTGTATGTTTCTTATGTAACATCTTTACTCTATTACAGCCCGGGAGTGCTGTATTTAACCAGGGGGGAATGTGGCGCTCTGAGGGTCCAGTCGCCACAGAGATGTTGCATCGCACCCAGCGGTGTGACACCTGACTCTCAGGTAAGGAGGAAGCACCCCATTGACTCCATCACTGCATCCACACACATCATGCCAGTGCTGAGCTTCAGGCTGGTTAGTAAAGGGTGTAGAGTGGGTGGGTGGAGTCAGCTGCAGCATAAGGCAGCAGCGTGTTAGATTAGAGTGTCAGTTGGAGTCAGGCAGCCAGCGTGGGTACTGTGCTGTCCTGCAGCTCTTCTGAGTTTACCTCAGAGGCAGGGGCGTAACTAGGAACGGCAGGGCCCCACAGCAAACTTCACAATGGGGCCCCCTCCCCCCCCGCACGCACGTTGCCAATCCCGGTCTACCCAAGTTGTGTTAAGAAAGATACCTTTATTATCCAAAATTAGAGGTTTTTGGACTAATGATAGTGAAATAACAGAAAAGAACCAACTCCCAGGAAGCAACTGAGGTAGTGATGAAGGTAGGCTTTCTCCAGAGTAAATGTGTGAAGAAACTTGTAATCCAGCCTGCAAATTGCTTTCAAAACAGATGATTTATTCAGTAGAACAACAGTCCAGTATACAGAATAATCTAAGATTGTTCTGTATACCGTACTTTTGTTCTACTGAATAAATCATCCATTTTGAAAGCAATTTATGGGCTAGATTACAAATTTCTTCTTCACAAGAATAATGCAACATAATTACCTTATTCAGCAGTTTTCCTGGGGCCCTAGGCCCCTGATGGGGCTTGCAGTTTCCTGGGGCCCAAGGCCCCTAATGGGGCCTGCTGCTTCCTTTGGACCTAGTCCCCTAATGGGGCCTGCTGCTTCCTTTGGACCTAGGCCCCTAATGGGGCCTGCTGTTTCCTAGGGCCCCATTAGGGGCCTGCTGCTTCCTGGGGCCTCTAATGTGGCTCGCTGTCTCCTGGGCCTGAGGCCCCTGATACACTCACACCTCCCCCCTCCGCTCTCCCCCTTCTCCTCAAGTGCCGGGATGGGAAGCTGCGGCTGCCGCGTCCCTGTAAAAGAGAGTCAGACTCAGCAAGCATACTTACCAATCTGCCAATCCTCAGGTGACTGCATCCTCCAGCTCTTCTGCTCCGCGCACCGCTCCGTCCTCCACGCTCCGACGTCCACCACGCCAGCCTTGCATGTGACGTGAGAGCGCGCGCACGCCCCCACGTCACATGACGCGGAAGTGCCGGACTGCTCGGGGCCCGTCCCACCTCCTCTCATAGCGGCGCCGGAGGTGGCGGCGGGCCCCATATCAGACTCACACCAACGGCAGCTTGCATGGGCGTACCCAGGATCAAAACTAGGGGGGGGGGGCAAGTCAATGTGACATCTTATACAGGTTACATCATATACACTGTACATTATCCTGCATATTAGGTATGGAGCATTAGAACTGTTGTATATTGTATAATACAGCAGTGTATATGCGACACTACACTGTATATACCACATATTATACATGGCACACTAACCTTATACAAAGAATAAGAGGCATTATAACCTGTATATAAAAAGTATAATACAGCAGTGTATATACACTCTATATACCGCACACGATGTGTATGACCCTGTATACACCATATACTACACTCTATATACCGCACACGATGTGTATGACCCTGTATACACCATATACTACACTATATACCGCACACAATGTGTATGACCCTGTATACACCATATACTAAACTCTATATACCACACACGATATGTATGACCCTGTATACACCATATACTACACTCTTATTTTGAAGTAAAAAAAAAAACAAAACAGGAACAAATACAATACTTAAAATAAAAAACAAGTAAAGTTAAAAATCAACAAACTTACTGGTATTTCAATGGGAACTATGGGCCTGCTTTTGGCTAATGAGATGGTCAATGTTCGGTTCCATATTTGTCACAAGTGAAGCAATTTTTCTTTCTTGATATCATTATTTCCTAGGGATTCCAAATTGCTATTAGTAAAATACCAATATAAATACAGCGCTACAAAAACAATATATCAGCAATAAAACTGCCCACACAGAGACATACAGCCTGCACTGCCCACCACTGCAGCCTTGCCAATCCATATAATTTCATCCTCATCAGTGCACATATTGGCGCAACTCCGCTTTTTCTGCCCTATATGATCCCCCATCCTGCCCCATCTGTCTCCATCATATCCATCCTGCCCCATCTGTCTCCAATCCTGCCCCCAGTGTCTCAAATCCTGCCCCAGTGTCTCCAGTCATGCCCCCAGTGTCTCCAGTCATGCCCCGTGTCTCCAGTCATGCCCCCTGTGTCTCGCATTCTGCCCCGTGTCCGGCATTCTGCCCCGTGACCAGCATTCTGCCCGTGTCCAGCATTCTGCCCCCATGTCCAGCATTCTGCCCCCTGTGTCTCGCATTCTGACCCTTGTCCAGCATTCTGCCCCCCCGTGTCCAGCATTCTGCCATCGTGTCCAGCATTCTGCCACTGTGTCCAGCATTCTGGCCCCCGGGGCCAGCACTCTGCCCCCAGTGTCCAGCATTCTGCCCTCCGTGTCCAGCATTCTGCCCCCAGTGTCCAGCATTCTGCCCCCGTGTCCAGCATTCTGCCCCCCATGTCCAGCATTCTGCCCCCAAAGTCCAGCACTCTGCCCCCCATGTCCAGCATTCTGCCCCCCGTGTCCAGCATTCTGCCCTCCGTGTCCAGCATTCTGCCCCCCGTGTCCAGCATTCTGCCCCAAAGTCCAGCACTCTGCCCCCCATGTCCAGCATTCTGCCCCCCGTGTCCAGCATTCTGCCCCCCGTGTCCAGCATTCTGCCCCCGTGTCCAGCATTCTGTCCCAATGTCCAGCATTCTGCCCCCATGTCCAGCATTCTGCCCCCCTGTGTCCAGCATTCTGCCTCCCGTGTCCAGCATTCTGTCCCAATGTCCAGCATTCTGCCCCGTGTCCAGCATTCTGTCCCCCGTGTCCAGCATTCTGTCCCCCCGTGTCCAGCATTCTGTCCCCCCGTGTCCAGCATTCTGTCCCAATGTCCAGCATTCTGTCCCAATGTCCAGCATTCTGCCCCCTGTGTCCAGCATTCTGCCCCCGTGTCCAGCATTCTGCCCCCCGTGTCCAGCATTCTGCCCCCCGTGTCCAGCATTCTGCCCCCCGTGTCCAGCATTCTGCCCCCGTGTCCAGCATTCTCCCCATGTCCAGCATTCTGCCCCCCGTATCCAGCATTCTGTTCCAATGTCCAGCATTCTTCCCCCCCGTGTCCAGCATTCTGCACCCCCCCGTGTCCAGCATTCTGACCGCCGTGTCCAGCATTCTGCCCCCCCGTGTCCAGCATTCTGTTCCAATGTCCAGCATTCTTCCCCCCCGTGTCCAGCATTCTGCACCCCCCGTGTCCAGCATTCTGACCCCCGTGTCCAGCATTCTCCCCGTGTCCAGAATTCTGTCCCCCCGTGTCCAGCATTCTGTCCCCCCGTGTCCAGCATTCTGCCCCCCCCGTGTCCAGCATTCTGTCCCAATGTCCAGCATTCTGCTCCCCCGTGTCCAGCATTCTGCCCGTGTCCAGCATTCTGCCCCCCCGTGTCCAGCATTCTGCCCCCCCGTGTCCAGCACTCTGTCCCAATGTCCAGCATTATGCCCCCCCGTGTCCAGCACTCTGCCCCCCCGTGTCCAGCATTCTGCCCCCCCGTGTCCAGCACTCTGTCCCAATGTCCAGCATTATGCCCCCCCGTGTCCAGCATTCTGCCCCCCCGTGTCCAGCATTCTGCCCCCCCCGTGTCCAGCATTCTGTCCCAATGTCCAGCATTATGCCCCCCGTGTCCAGCATTCTGCCCCCCCATGTCCAGCATTCTGCCCCCCATGTCCAGCATTCTGCCCCCCGTGTCCAGCATTCTGCCCCCCGTGTCCAGCATTCTGTCCCAATGTCCAGCATTCTGCCCCCCCGTGTCCAGCATTCTGCCCCCCCGTGTCCAGCATTCTGCCCCCCCGTGTCCAGCATTCTGTCCCAATGTCCAGCATTCTGCCCCCACGTGTCCAGCATTCTGCCCCCCCATGTCCAGCATTCTGCCCCCCCATGTCCAGCATTCTGCCCCCATGTCTCACAGTCTGCCCCCCGTGTCCAGCATTCTGCCCCCCCATGTCCAGCATTCTGCCCCCCCATGTCCAGCATTCTGCCCCCATGTCTCACAGTCTGCCCCCCCGTGTCCAGCATTCTGCCCCCATGTCTCACAGTCTGCCCCCGTGTCCAGCATTCTGCCCCCCCATGTCCAGCATTCTGCCCCCCCATGTCCAGCATTCTGCCCCATGTCTCACAGTCTGCCCCGGGCCCCCAGGATCGCCGCTCTCAATAAAAAAAAACAAAAAAAACAAGTTCTTCTTACCTGGCCGCGCTCCTGCGGTGAAACTCCCTCCATGCAGCTGAAGCGCGCACTCGCTGGCGACTGACAGTATATATAGCATATATATATATATATACAGTATATATAGCTATATATCTATCTATATATATATCTATATATATCTATCTATATCATCTTCTCACCTGTGTCTTGCCTCTCTTGTGTTTTCTGTCTTCTTTCACCTTTTCTCTCTCCCACTCTTGTTTTTCTTTCCTTTTTGCCTCCTTCTCCCTGCTTGTCTGTGGCTCCACCCCCGACATTTAGCCCCGCCCCTCCATGGCTCTCCACAGTCTGAGAGCTGTGACGCTGCTGGAGGGGAGGGACCGATGCTCTGCTGCTGACTACAGGTGCGGGGGTAGGGGCGGTGAGTAGTGTCACAGTGTGTGTGACTGCGCCCCTGCTACACTGCAGCCGGTAACTCTCTCAGAGTACGGTACGCTCATGGCAGCTGCAGCAGGGACGGGCCCCCTTCTAGCCCGGGCCCTGTGGCAGCTGCTTCCCCTGCTTCCACGATAGTTCCGCCCCTGCTCAGAGGGCCTTGCTGAAGGAAGCGAAGGGGTCCTGGGCTGAGACAGCAATTGAAGCTGTGCCTTTAACCTTGAAGAAGGAAGGACCAGGCAAAACTACGGGAAACGGTTCCTAGACTAGTGGGTCTGCTTATCGCCATTAGTAACACCGCATCTAGTGGGACTCTCCAAGAGCCACTAGCTACCATAATCTCGTCCGGAGGCAGCCTAGGGATCAAGTACGTCCAGGCATCCGACGGTGTTCCGGTCTCCGTGAAGAGGAGAGCAGGTCCCTGGGACATCGGATCGTACCTGTAACTGAAAAGGTCCAATACTGCCTCGCTGAGGGCTCTGTGGTAGGGAGGTGCAGGGAGAAGTAAGGAGTATTGCACAAAACGCCGGAAAGGAACATAAAGGGAGTCTTTGGAAGTGTGACCAATTTACCTGAGGGTTACTGGACCACTCACTGGAAGGACACAGTGCAACCAGGCATCTGTCTTGCTGGCAACAGACTGTGAGTAAACCTTTGAAACTGCATAAGAACTGCTTCCTGCATTATTACTCCGTCGCATACTACACTCTGCTACATCACTCTGCACCATTGCTTCTACTTTACACCTACCTGCCCTGGAAGGATACAGTCTTACCTGTAGAAGACTCATCACCTAGCTGCACAACACCATCCCTTCCAGAGGACCTGCACAGCAGCGCTGGTCACCCTGACCAGGTACTACAGGTGGCGTCACGACAAACTACACGAACATTTAATCCCTTGTAAATATCCCACATTACAGTGAGCGCCCAGGGCACGGACCGAGCTGTGCTACCCGTGACATCCCCCATAGACATCAACGGGCTCGGTGCCGAGTACCCCAAAGCCCTGGTACGTGCGGCTCACAGAGACCCATGAGCGATCCTCTGGTCCATATCCCTTCCAGTGGACCAAGTACTGTAAGGAGCGGCGCACCCGCCGAGAGTCCACAATGTGTCCGACCTCATACTCCAAGTGACCCTCCACTAACACTGGAAGAACAACAGACTCAGAGTCCTCCTTGACAGACCCCACGGGTTTCAACAGAGATTTATGGAACACATTGGTTATTTTTAAGGACAGGGGAAGATGCAACCTATATGCCACAGGATTGACACTCTCGTACGGACCAATGAACTTCGGTCCCAATTTAGCTGATGGTACCTTCAAGTTGATGTTACGTGTGGAAAGCCAAACCTTCTCCCCCACCTGAAACATGTGTCCCGGGGCTCTCTTTTTGTCCGCAAAATATTTATACCTCCCCTGGGCCCGAGATATATTACGCTGGACTTCAGCCCAGATATTTTTTAACCGTAGAACGGATCCCTCCGCCCCTGGACAACCGGAATCCAACCGTGAAAACTCCCCAAAATGGGGATAAAACCCATAATTAATCAGGAATGGGGACATGTTGGTGGATTGACTCACTCGGTTGTTAAAGGCGAATTCCGCCAACGGTAACGCATCACACCAATCCTCCTGTCTGGCGGAGGTCAGACACCTGAGAGTCTGTTCCAGGGATTGATTGGTACGCTCCATCTGACCATTACTTTCCGGGTGATATGCCGACGAGAAGGAGAGTGAGATGCCCAATTTCTTACAGAATGCCCTCCAAAATTTTGCCACAAACTGCACACCTCTGTCAGACACAACATTCAGGGGTACCCCATGCAAACGGACCACATGCAGCACAAACAATCTGGACAATGTTTCTGCTGAGAGTAATGCTGCCAAGGGAACGAAATGGGCCTGTTTAGAAAACCTGTCCACCACCACCCAAATCACGGTATTGCCCCTGGAAGGTGGAAGACCGGTAATAAAGTCCATGGAGAGATGAGTCCATGGCCTTTCAGGAACCGGTAAAGGTATGAGTTCCCCAGCCGGCCGGCTATGCGAGCTTTTGGAACGGGCACAAACTCCACAAGCAGAAATGAATTTCTTAACATCGGACCCCATTGAAGGCCACCAAAACACCCTGGCTACTGCCTCTCTAGTGGCAGTGATACCAGGATGAGCACTAAGCCTAGACTCATGAAATTCCTGCAGAAGTCTAGGCCGCAATAATTCTGGAACAAACAATTTATCCCCTGGCCTAGCCGCCGGAGCTAGGAACTGAGCCCTCAAAATTTCTTGTTCCAACTCTGTCGAGATCCTCGCCACTACCACCCCCGGATGAAGAATGGAGGACGGTGGCTCGGGGGGAGACACAGGGTCAAAACTTCTGGACAGGGCATCCGCTTTAACATTTTTGGACCCCGGTCGAAAAGTAATGGAGAATTGAAATCGTGAAAAAAAAAGTGACCAACGGGCTTGCTAGCCGTAAGCCTCTTAGCAGATTTAAGGTATGCCAAATTTTTGTGATCTGTGATAACAGTGATAGGGTGAGCCGCCCCTTCCAAAAAGTGCCTCCATTCTTCGAATGCCAGCTTGACCGCAAGAAGTTCTCTATTGCCTACATCATAGTTTCTCTCAGCGGAAGAGAACTTCTTTGAGAAGAAGGCACAGGGTTTGAGATTAGTAAGGGTGGCCGGACCCTGGGACAACACAGCACCCACCCCCACTTCAGAAGCATCCACCTCCACAATAAAAGGTTTGGACGGGTCTGGCTGAACCAACACTGGGGCGGACATGAAACATTTCTTAAGCGCTGAGAAGGATTCTTTAGCAAGTCTCGACCAATTTTTTACATCAGCACCCTTCTGGGTAAGATCAGTGAGTGGTTTAACCACTTGTGAGAAACCTTTAATGAATCTCCGATAATAGTTTGCAAATCCTAAAAAGCGCTGGAGCCCCTTGAGATCTCGAGGCTGAACCCAGTCTACAATAGCCAGCACCTTCTTAGGATCCATACGAAACCCCACACCGGACACAATCAGCCCCAAAAAAGACAGTTCCTGAATGAAAAACGAACATTTCTCCAATTTCACAAACAATTGATTCTCCTTGAGTCTCTGGAGAACTGTCTGTAGATGTTGCAAGTGAGACTGACTGTCCGGGGAATATATCAAAATGTCATCCAAATAAATGATAACAAAACGGCCTATCAGGTCTGAAAACACAACATTGATAAAGTTCTGGAAAATAGCGGGGGCATTAGTTAACCCAAATGGCATCACCAGGTTTTCAAAGAGTCCCTCTGATGTAAGGAACGCCGTTTTCCATTCGTCCCCTTCCCGAACCCTTATCAGGTTGTAGGCTCCCCGGAGATCTAATTTGGAGAACCATTGGGCCCCTGATAACTGGTTACATAAGTCTGGAATGAGGGGAAGTGGGTAAGTGTTCCTAACCGTTATCTTGTTAAGTTCCCGAAAGTCGAGGCACGGCCGCAAACCACCATCTTTCTTCTTCACGAAGAAGAATCCTGCTGCTACGGGTGAAACAGAAGGCCTAATATGCCCTTTGCGGAGACTCTCAGCTATGTACTCCTTCATGGCTTGGCGCTCTGGCCCGGACAAATTGAACAACCGAGCCTTAGGCAACTTGGCTCCAGGTACTAAATCAATGGCACAATCATAGGGTCTATGTGGTGGCAGCGCCTCAGCCTCGCTTTCGGAAAACACGTCTTTGAAATCCTTCAGGTATTCCGGAATACCCTCCAGACCGACAGACGACACAGATACAGATTTAACAGAGTTGACAAGAGGTCCCAGGTTACAACATTTATCCTGCATCCCCATTGAGTGATCTCCCCCGTCACCCAATCAATGGTAGGATTATGGCGTTGAAGCCAAGGCATCCCCAGTACCAGTCCCGCAGGCAAATTATCTAACACAAGACAACTTAGTTTTTCCACATGAGTGGGACCCACTTTCAGAGAAAAAAGTTCAGACCTGAAATAGATACCGTCCCGGGTAAGAGGGGATGAGTCAATAGCCACAAGTTTAACAGGATCCTGAAGCCTGACTGTCCCTATCTTATTAAGAGTCAATATCCGGGTGTCAATCAGATTAACAGCAAAACCACAGTCAATAAAGGCGGTAGTCTGAACAGGACCTTCACCAAGTTCCAGTTCCACCTGAAGCACAATTTTTGCAAGTGAGGAAAAATGTACCTGAAGGTCTGGGTAGCCTCCTCGACTACTACCCAGACCTAGTCGTTTCCCGCCACCTTGGAAGATGACGGACAGGAGGGGCAGTCCTTCTTCCAATGTCCAGATTCCCCACAATAGAAGCACAACTGCTTCTCACGGCGGCGTCTTCTTTCCTTCTCACAGGTGATAGCATTCACCTCCATAGCCACAGGAGGAGTCCGGGTCTCATCTCCACTGGAGAATAATGATGTTTCCAACTGCATAATGCCTCTAGCCCGCAGTCTGCGATCCATGCGAACCGCTTGGGTCATGGCATCCTCCAGGGAGTCAGGTGGAGGATGAAGTGCCAGGGCATCCTTTAGACGTTCACACAGGCCTCTACGGAACAACCCCCGAAGGGCGGCATCACTCCACGAAACCTCGGCTGCCCAACGTCTAAATTCAGAACAGAACCACTCGGCCGAGTGCTTCCCCTGACAGACACTCATCACCTTGTCCTCAGCCAAACGCACTCTATCCGGCTCATCGTAAATATGCCCTAAGGCCTCAAAAAATGCATGCACACTCATTCTCTCTGGGGAAAGAGAAAATGCCCAGGCTTGCGGGGCCCCCCTAAGCAGGGACATAACTACCCCCACCCTCTGTTTCTCATCCCCAGAGGAGCGGGGTCTCAAAGAGAAAAAAAGTTTCACGCCCTCCTTAAATACTCTAAAATTACTTTTGTTACCAGCAAAAGTATCTGGTAACTTAACCGGGGGTTCGGGTGAGACTAAAAAGACATCTCTAGCCCACTCCTGCTGAAACCCTGCGGATAGCGCCCCCTGAACCGAATCCGCAACCTTCCATTGGGATTGGGCCAGAGTTTGGTGCTCCAAATTTAGCTTCTGCAGCAACTGAGTCAAGTGTTTCACCTGCTCAGATAAAGCATGCATTGGGTCCATGCTGCAGAGGGAAAAAAAAAAAAAAGTTCTAGGTCAGTTATAATATCAAGAGAAACCGCTAGGTGGGCACTTACCAGCGGTTTCAGCAGCTCTGACAGTGGGAGCCTGGAGCCTCCGACGGCCTGTGACAGCGGTACTCACAGCGCCCGAGTGCTGGGCAAGACGATAGCAATACAGCAGAGCTGGAGTGAGCAGAACACCAAGTGGTGAGTGTACTGCCAGGACCTGCGGTCATGTGACCCCAGGGGGCGGAGCTTAGCGTCCTGTAGCTGGGGATGAGTGCAGGGAGCTACTGGGACCCTGGAGAATGGAAAGGGGGTCCGGACACCAGGTAGAGGACGGGGCACCAGAGGGAGACGGAATCCAAGACAAGCCGAGGTCAGTAAACGTGAGAGACAACGCAGTACACAAGGAGCAGGCTAATAAAGAATAGTCAGGGACGTGGCAGGAGTCAGAAAACCAGAGAAGCATATACACAGTACAAAATCAAGAGGCAAAATCACAACGGGAAACAGAACCGGGTCAGAACCATACAAACAAACTAGGACACATGCACAAGGCACAGGCAATCAGGGGTCAACACACTCAGCCAAGGGCAAAAGTATAAACTGACGGGGGTTGGAGCTTCTAGGGCTTAAGAAGCTCTCCCCGAACCAAAGAGAGGCCATAATAATAAACCCCAGGTGTGCAGGTCAGAGCCCGCACTAGGATCAAGACTTAACCTCTGGTGTGCAGGCAACCTGCACTTGGGATCATGACAATTCCATCAAAGCTGCAATCCAAAACGTCACTGCT
>JARQOD010009985.1:0-29083 GCA_033576555.1 Oophaga sylvatica
GGGTGTTAGAACCCCGTTAGGTTTTTTTCAGTTTGCGGGTCACATACCTTTTTTTTCCCTATTTATCTGGCTCCGCCCTTCTGGCTTTGCTTGACTTCATTGTATTATCACTGTTAAGCTAGCCGGTGCTTAGGTGCCTTAATCTGTGAGTTTTGCTTGATGTTTAGGATCACAAGTATTATTTTTCTGTTTAATTATCCATGCTACAATTTATGTTAGGACTAGAGGTGTCCACCTTTTCTCCCAGTCCCCTAATCTTGTAGGAATTACTCCCTCGCAACTATAGGTCTTCGTTCACACTAGATGAGGACTTTAGCGGGTCGGTCGCAGGATCCGGTTCCCCGTTACATCGTAGGATTCAGCTTAGTTGTATTGTAGGGACAGAATTCCCTTCTTTCCTTACTGGTTTAGCAGATCATAACAATGGGTACTGGTCCACGCATCGGTGGTCAGGTGGACCTTGCTACTGAGGGCTTTTAGTAGCGCATGTTTAATTTTTTTCCCTCACATGCTTTTGCAGACCAGGGACGGCTTGCCTGCGAAATGAAATCGGCTTGGCACATTGTATTGTGGGATTGGACAATGATATTCATTACGAAACTGTCTTGTCTCCCACCAGCCTGAATCACAGCATTTCAAGGACAGGAGTTTTGCAATCCAGCATTCAGAGCCTGTGCTCGTGCCATGTTTGCGGATATGGCCGCTTTATCCCATAGCCTGAGCTACCGCTGGCTGTTTTGTGGCCTGGGAGTGTGAGGATGACAGGGAACTTGCTGCTGTGAGTGTGGAATAACAGTTTGTCTCTGGACAACAGTGGCCGAGGTTCTTCCATGGCGATCCGTGAGGAAGCATAACCACTGTGTGTTGAGCTCGATGAAGAGGCTTCAACACAACCTGAAGATGTAGGTGCTGCAGTAGGTTGGCCTACATCTCCAGTGTGTCTTTGTAACTCAACTACGTGCTTTTCCGCACATGTTTCCCACATATTTGTGGGTATTGAGTGAACTGACACTTTTAGCTATTTTTAATTTTTGATTACACAGCTTGCATTTCACATAGCAAATATCATGTGCAAGTGTGTGAAAAAAGGACCACGCAGTGCAAGTCCTGGGAGCGCACGTTTTGACTTTTGGAACACAACTGCCCAACAGGTGCCAAACTGGAGCTACAGGCAACCGAGTCTGCAGCCTAACTCTCCCTCCTGTTTGTACCGTTGGGGCAATGTCTTCCTCTATCTTCCTTCTATCACTAACCATTTCTCTAGGCCTCTCCCAGCTTTCAACCAAAGTACTGGTTCTCACCCACAAAGCCTCCACATGCAGCACCCCTCCTACATCTCCTCCCTCATTTCTATCTATCGGCCTAACCGACTGCGCGCTCTGCAAACACTTTCGACTAACCTCTGCACTAATACGTACCTCCCACTCCCGATTTCCAAGACTTCTCCTGCTCTAACGCCAATCCTCTGGAATGCTGTACCCCAAGAAATTAGGACTATCCACAATTTGCATGGTTTCAGGCGCTCCCCTCAAAACCACATTTGTTCAGAGCGGCCATCACATTCACTAATCAAAGTCATTCTTGTATTCTGTGTAAGTGTGTGTGTGTCTCTAGCCCATTCACTATCTCCATCCCTCAGTCCCTTAAGATGGCTGGAACAAAATTGTAAAAGCACCATTGTATATAAACACCTATACTTTGTATCTCCCCCATCTCATTGTACATTGTAAGCTGTCACGAGCAGGGCGACTATTTAGCTTAAATTATTGTATTGTTAACGTTGTTACTTATGACTTGTGTTCTGAAACTGCTAAACTGTAAAGCGCTGCGGAATATGATGGCGCTATATAAATAAATATTATTATTATTCCTCTGACTGCTCCCACCACCTTTCCTGTTCTTCATGCCATGTTGGGTATTGGACCTCATCATCTCCACTACCCTCTTCCAACACCTGCTGTTGGGTGGTCTGGCCAGCAACCATGCTCAAACAAAAACTGGCACCTGGGTCTCATCATCATCAATCAGATGCGTTCTGCGTGTGCTGACCATCGGCACTGTCTCACCCGCCTCTTCAAATCAGAGAGACACAGCTGTTGCGCATCACTGCATACTCCCTCTTCTTCACATTACAGAATGCTGCTTGGTGGGCCCCTGTTTGCAAGCCAATAGATTCTGAGAACAGAAGCAAACACTCACTGGCTCCTGTACACAACTCTCTGACTGCCCGGGCAATTTGCCAGGCGGTGAAGAGACAGATGGTTGCCCAACAGTGCTGTGGTCCTGAGAGGAGGTGGAAGCAATTGAAGTCGATGCATGGCTGAGATCCAAACAACAACGGCTTTAATTTTTTTTCTTCCCGCAGCAGGGGGTACTCCGAGCTCCTACAAAAGTGCGCATAAAGGAACGCTCACGGGGAAAACGGTGGATGCTGTGTCACTGGGGGCCGCAGCAGCCACAGATCCCCACGTCCTCTCCTGAAGAAACTCCACGACCACGTGCCTTACTCCCTGCCTTCTTCATCTTGGTGATTGATAAAGAAAGTCTGAAAAGTTATAAGGCCTAAGTGTGGTTTTCCGCAGAGACTGCAGTGAAACACTGCACACAACTGTTCAGTAGGGTGAAAGGCCCCTTTGTGTACTTCTATAGTGTTTGCAACCAATGTATTGTATACGGATGGAAGCGCGTCACACTAATAGATTTTATTTATTTGTAATAGAGTGGAGCAGCAACAATTAGAGAAAAATTTCAAGGATGTGCCAGTGACACACGCTCAGCAGACTACAACCAGCAGTGGTTGAAGAACTAACTGGAGCGTGATCTGCACTCCAAAAAGGAAAACCTCAGACTACAGTGAACACTGCACCACAACTGTTCACTACCCAACGCGCTCAGCAGGAAGGCAGTCTGTGCGTCAAAACAAAGGCGCAAGCATACATCCCCCGTACCCTGTTTATAAAGCAATATAAAAAAAATTATGTAGTAGTGACGCACACTTTATTGAGGTACAGTATTACATCGCCATTCACCATCTGTGGCTATGCAGTCTCATCTATATATACCTTATCTATCCGTTTGTCATGCTTGCAAGTCGACAGTCAGGCATAACTAGCAATTTTCACTATGCACTATGCACTTTTTAAAGGTTATGTTTGTTATAAACATGATTATTGCCACATATTATGAGTATTACATATGGAAATTGTATAAATTTTTTATAAACTGTTAGTGACATTATTCAGCAAATGTAACATTTTAGTAATGTCACAGATAACTTGTAATGCTGATGATGTTTTGAAGTCAGACATTCATTGTCTATACAATAAAAATGGTGTACATACTGTTACTTATCCATCATTAAATGGATTCAGATATGTACTTGTATGCTTTTATGTACAAACCGTATTCAGATTCCTTAACAAATTTATTTTGTGGTTTTCATTGCTGTTCAACATGTTAAGTATGTGTTTATGTTTGTCAATTCTTTATTTATCTAGATATTAGTTTAAATGAAATCATCATCTTATGGTAGTAAAGGTTATCTTTCTCTTGTTTGAAGTATAGACATTTAAAATTGACAGGTAACAAGGAAATTACTTTACTAGTATTTAAACATCCTCCTTGACCCTGGGCTCCAACACCGCCAGTTGTTGCTCGGAAGATGCTGTTAGCACAGTCAACACTTGCTCCTGTGTTACTGGGGTTCAGTAACGTCAGCTGGTCCTCGGTTGTGCCATTGGCTCTTTTC
Source organism: Oophaga sylvatica (assembly GCA_033576555.1). Lineage (NCBI taxonomy): Eukaryota > Metazoa > Chordata > Amphibia > Anura > Dendrobatidae > Oophaga > Oophaga sylvatica. Next base: position 3,749 of record JARQOD010009985.1, read on the forward strand.
CTTCTGCTGCCCCTCCGGGTTCCAGTACCGTCAGCTGGTTCTCCGCAGTGCCTTTGGCCTAGGTGCCTCCATCTTGGTATCCGAGTTCCAGCAACGTCTGCTGGTCCTTGGTAGTGCTTTGGAGCACAGGTACCTCCTGCTTAGTAACCGTGTCCCAGTAACGTCAGCTGGTCCTCGGTTGTGCCATTGGCTCTTTTCCTTCTGCTGCCCCTCCGGGTTCCAGTACCGTCAGCTGGTTCTCCGCAGTGCCTTTGGCCTAGGTGCCTCCATCTCGGTATCCGAGTTCCAGCAACGTCTGCTGGTCCTTGGTAGTGCTTTGGAGCACAGGTACCTCCTGCTTAGTAACCGTGTCCCAGTAACATCAGCTGGTACAAGATTGTGCTACAAATACAAGATACGGAACAAGAGACACAAGAACAATAAGCAGAAGATCTAAAAGCAGAAGAACATGAAGTATAAGACCAAAATGAAGAGCAAAATATGCTCTAAATTATAAGCAGAAGAAGACTAAGCAGTGTATGGGGTGAGTCCGTTCCTCCTCGTGGTGCCCCTGGAAAATGCCTGCTGCTGCAGGCTAAACTGAACACGGACAAATACTGTTGTAATTTAAATCTTTTGTGACAGCAAGAACGGAAGGATGAAAAATTCATACTTTGACAGATTACAAGTACAGGATTCTCTGTCACAAATAAGAATATGATGAAGAAGATGAAGCAGAATATGAATAAGAATAATAGTTTAATAAGAAGAATATGAGTAATGTTAACAAAGATGAATAGCAAGAAGTTTAAGAAGAAGATAAAGAAGGTGAAGATGAAAAATAATTTGATGAAAAAGATGATGCTGCAGAAGATTATGAAGGAGAAAGTGTGTGAAAAGTTAAAAAGGTGAAGATGAAGAGCATGGAAGTTGTGTAATATACATATTTGCCAAAATATAAAAAACGTTAACATTGTCAATTTCTTCGTCAATCCGAACATCTTTAAAAAAAAAAATATTTATGCTATTCCATTTGATTGGGTTAAACATCTATGCCTTTAATGTCTCCTCAACCTTCCACAATACATTCTACATTACTCTTTGTTGTTTTCCTTCATGTACAATTAACCAACAAGGCAAGAATGGGTTTTTTTTAATTTCGATATTTTGTTCCCATAGACTTACATGGGACTTCCGGTATCGATATCGGGTATCGCCGATATTTTAGTGATATCGGCGATACCATTTCCGATTCCGATACTTTAGGATATCGGAAAGTATCGCTCAACTCTAGTTGTCACCCACAGACACTGTTCCTGGAGCCTGGGTTGGGCCCACAAAGTCGGGTGCTTTGCTGCCATATGCCTCATGCTGCTGGTGGTAAGGCTGGTAGTTTTGCCACCCCTGCTGATGCTGACATGACAGGTGTTGCAAATGGCCTGCTTAGGGTTATCAGTGGAGTCTTTAAAAAATAACCAGACTCAGGAAGACCTAACCGTTAGACTGGCGACTTCCAGCATGTTGGTGTTACGGAAAATGGTTGCACACGTTCTGTCTGCAGCCACCACACTGCTTCTTACTGCCTGAAGGGGTGCTATGCCTCCCTCCCACTGGGTGCTGCTGTCCTCACTCTACATGTCCTCCTGCCAGGTTTGGTCAGTTACTATATCATCCACCACCTCATCTTCAACTTCCGCACCCTGTTCCTCCTCCTGACTCTCCGGCAACTGTGTCTCATCATCGTCCACCTCTTGTGACCGTGGCTGCTCAAATATTTCTGCATTGCTACATGGAATATCATCTTGCCCTGATTCAAGTGGACCGGCGAGAGGCATGAATCTAAAGATGGAATACTAAACAGCTCTTCGGAGTGTCTGAGTGTGGGATCAGTTGTCTCAGGGCACTCAGCATGGTGGGAGGAAGGAGGATCAGGGTGAGGAATATACGGTCCAGATTCACGGCTACTCTGACTTGACCGTGTGGAAGACAGGGTGCTGGTGGTGGTGGATAAGTAACTGGAAGTATTATCCGCTATCCAACCAAAAACCTTTTCACCCGCTCGGGCTACAATAGTGCTGTCTTGCTGCGGTCCCCTAGGAATTCGGACACAAAGGTCCAGCAAGAAGATGTGGGTGTTTTTGATGGAACGATTTCAGCTTGCCCATTGCCTTGGCCTCGGCATGCACCATCACCATCAAGTCCACTTCCCGGTCCCTTGCCACGTGCCTTGCCAATTGTAAATGGACTAGAATATTATACATGTTCACTACAAATAGCTGAATTGGGAGCGAACTTGTATGTGATACGTGTGTGGGAAAACCACACTTTTAGCTATCTGGACTGTAGGTAAAAATGTTTTTTGGCTTACCAAATTTGTGTCAATAAGTACGGTAACAGACTGCAAAAACACTAGAATATTTTTTGCACAGATAAATGAGGCCTGTTACGGAGATACCACACTGACAAATATGTGGCCTGTATTTTTTTCTTTTTTATGCTAAATAGGGCTGTATATAACTACAATGACACACAGGAAAACACTGGAATACCGGCCTAAAATGCCAAAACTTGGAGCACGCAGATATATGAGCTGGCACAGAGATACCACACTGCTAATTATGTGGCCTGTATTTTTTTCTTTTTTATGCTAAATAGTGCTGTATATAACTGGAGTGACAAACAGCAAAAAAAATGGAATAACAGCCTAAAATGCCAAAATTTGGAGCATGCAGACATACAGTATGAGCTGCCACGGACATACCACACTGCCAATTATGTGGCCTGTATGTGTTTTTTTTTTATTCATTTTTTTGGATTCAGCAAAATGGTGTCAAGAAATTGTGTAAGACACTCAAAAAAAATTCTACTCTACCATACCACATAAAAATGAAAGATTTCTCTGCGCACTCAAAAGTGATTTTTGTGACCCATTTAAAATTGCTGGATTTTCACACTGTACTAGGAAAAGGATCTGGCTGTATTGTGCTGTGTCAAAAAGCAAATGGAAAAAAAAGGGCTCTGGATTGCTTTGCAATAAAATAAGCTCTATTAACCTGGCCAAAAAATTTTTCCTAGCCAATTAGACCTGGGGCTAAGTATATAGAGTCAATATATCCTATAGATAGCAGCAGCCAGTAAGGGAATGGACCCTCTTGATGTATGCACTGATATCTATATACAAACATACAGTGCCTGCAGGCCTTGCACTGATATATATATATATATATATATATAGAGCGACGTACAATCCCCTGCCTACCTAACACTGCAATCTATATACTCCGGAATTAGTCCTTAGAAGGACTGTTGGTTTAGCTGGATTTGAGTACTTTAGGATGGTAGACCCCACACTGACTAATAAATCCCCAAATCTGACCATATCTCGTTAGCAGCTCTCCCTACACTATCTAAATCCGGAGCTGAATGCGCCGAGCAGGGCGGTGTCCGGTTTCTTATACCCCTGATGATGCTGTGCGGCCAGCCAATCACTGCAAAACTACGACAAAGTTGGCTGCGGCGTATCAGTGCCTTGCAGACAATCCCTGCATTGGTGATTGGGTCTCTAAAGACTGCAAAAAATGCTGGGTGGCGACCCGAATTCCCACCGAGTAATCCCGGAAATCGCGGTGCTCGCCGAGTACCGTGATACTCGGGCGAGTAACGAGTAGTGGCGAGCAAGTTCGCTTATCACTAACTGCAACCCTATAACAAATCATATCTTTTGAAATTCAAATTTACCAAATTTTCCTGTGAATTGCAACTTCTTCTGGAGCGCCTGCCAGGGCAGTGGGGATACTCGGTACAGGGCCGCTTCTTAAAGTGGCAGTGTCATGCCAGCGGTGACCCAGTCCGTGGCCCTGGGCGTCCAATAAAAGGGGAGATGATGAAAAGGGAAATAATAAAGTTTATAATAAATTGTTCGTGACGCCACCCCGTGGTTTTCGGTCAGGGGACTGACGCTGCAATGCAGATCCTCTGGGATGATGATAGGGCAGCAAAGATGGTTAAGCTCTCCATGGGTAGAGCTGTGTCCCAGGGCAGTTAGAATATTAAAGGTGATGTTGGTGGTGAGTGTGGTGCAGGGCAGGTGTCACAGGAAAGATTCAGAAGACACAGCGGGGTGCAGTTTCCAATGCTTTACTCACAGTTCTTTTGTACACAGATGCCCGCTTGGTGCCGTGTCCTCCAGGTGAGGGGTCCAGCAAACTCCCAGGTAGATCAGGATACACCTTTCCAGGACTCTCTTCAGTATGTTCCTTTCTTGGCCGTCTCACTGCATTGGCTTCCTCCCTCCAGCCCAGCACCTACACAATCAGTGTCCCAAGCCAGCAGCCACGGACCTTGTCGGGCGGTGTCCTCTGCATCCCCTTGCTTCTATATGGCTGCCTTTTCAGCGAATATTTGTGGATGTAGCTGAGGCACGTAAAGATACCTCCGCCTCCGGCTTGCTAGCTGAGTCTTGAAGTCCTCCACTAGGCTTGGGGGCCGGTTCCCCACGGCGACCTGGCCCTTCAATACCGAATCAGGCCCCACGGATGGATCTCTCACTATCCATGCCCCTAGGAGCCCTTCTGTTCTTCCGGGAGCTTCTTTCAGTCTCTCTCCTCTCAATTCTCTCTACTACTCTGGGGACAAGCTCCTCACAGCTTAATCTCCCCTCACGTTCTCAAACTTTCTCTGCTCACTCACTCCCGCCTTCTAATCTCCCCCCTTTCTCTACCTTCTCCACCCACACCCCAACACCCTTTCCTACTCAGCCAGAGATGAGGCTCCCCTCCCTTGGGGTACGCCCAGGTGCCCTGACTGAACTAATGTGTGTTGGGTGCGAGTGTTAGAGTCCTGGGTAGTGTTCCCTCCTTACCTGAGAATGGGATACCACACCTCTAGAGGAGTTGCAGTACCTCTCTGGCGACTGGACCCTCAAGGGCGCCACATTCCCCCTTGTTAAACATAGCACATCCGTGGGCTGGAACAAAGTAAAACAGGTGTTACAAAGAAAAGTACAAATTTTTAAGATGTGCACATTAACAGGTAAAATACAAATAAAATGCATCTTCCCTTTATGGGAGGCATTTTTTCATAAATGTTGCATGATAAAACAGTATAGGAAACATAAATACTGCCATTACTTTAAATAAAACTATTTAGCATTGACTACAGGTAAACATTTACTTTAAAGTGCTATTAAAACTTTCTGCAAATCAACATCAAGTACTACAGGTTTCAACGCGATCCTGAACTGAAGTATTCTTCAATATGGGGGACTCGTCTCAAACCCCGAACTTGGCCTTGGGCGTGGCTACAAGGCATTGATGGCTTCCACGTTGGACCACTTCTTAGGCCATGCCAGACGGGTTTAGTTTTTTCGTCAGTAGTGCAAAATAGAGTGCTACTCACACTCTTAAGCACCTTAAGAAGTGCTAACTATTTACAGATGAAGTTTGGATCAAACATTGTTCATGATCTCGCAGTTCTTTTCTTTGAACAGGTAAACTTTTTGCAGGAATGCTACCAGGTTAACTTTAACTTTCTTAACTATATACAGTCATTGGCATGTAATCTTGTAACTACTTCTCTTCCTGAGGCAGCACCTGGTGCTGGCTGCTCCCTGGCCGTGGAAGGTCATATACAAAGGTCACGCCTGGTGACATGAAAAAAAAAGTTTGTGGCCGGTGCAGGCATGTACGGTCTGGTTATGTCCTGCCACTGGTGTCTGTGTGCCCATAGTCCGGACTGAAGTGGGCTCCGAGTAGGTAGTTGGGGGTGGTGCAGGGCTGGGCATTGTAGCAGGGTGGCTATGGCCTGCGATGGTGTGGGCGTTGGCCTTTACCCCCTACTGGTGGCTGCTTGGTCAGAGGTTGTGGGTTTACGCTTCCTCACGTTTAAGGCGTACCAGCCTTTTGCACCCCAATGACAGGTGTTGGTGACACAGTCCCCTAGGTAGAGATCCCTGGAAAGGTGTATCCTGATCTACCTGGGAGTTTGCTGGACCCCTCACCTGGAGGACACGGCACCAAGCGTGCATCTGTGTACACAAGAACTGTGAGTAAAGTGTTGGAAACTGCACTCTGCTGTGTATTCTGAATCTTTCCTGCATCACCTACCCTGCACCACAATCATCACCAACATCGCCTTTAATATCCTAACTGCCCTACACGTGGAGAGCTTAACCATCTTTGCTGCCCTATCATCATCCCAGAGGATCTCCATTGCAGCATCAGTGCCCTGACCGAATACCACAGGTGACCTCACGAACACTTTTATTACAAACTCTTTATTATTTCCCTTTTCCTCATCTCTCCTTTTATTGGACGCTCAGGGTCACGGACCGGGTCACAGCTGCCATGACACTGCCCCTTTAAGAAGCAGCCTGATACTGGGTACCCCCACTGCCCTGGCGGGTGATCAAACTTGGCGTCACAAACAGGATGAACCGACCCGAAAAATCGGGTCCTGTGCGCCACAGTATGTGCTAAACTGTTTAATGGCTGCCACTACTGTTCCACATGGTGCATTGAGAGGCGTGTCATCATGGGCGGTACAAGAGAAAGGGCGCAAAGATCATGGCCGCCCACTCCAAGTGTTACTGTACTCTAAGAACTTGTCAGTCGGCAACTGAAATCCGCCTCCTGATCCTGGATGGCGGGAAAAGGAAGAAAAAGAAACCCCGCCCACAGAGGAGAGAGCGGGAACGCCACGTGTGGGCTGCAGAAGAGCTGGCGGACAATATGGCGAGCGGTGGTGACCCGGAGCGTGGGGGAGCAGGAGAGAGCTTCCCCAGCCGACAGAGTCAGGACCCAGACCCACCAGCAGCCATGGACCCAGAGCTCTTAAGCACGCAGGTGGAGGAGCTGAGCGCCAGCTCCTGGGCATGCAGCTGACAGCGGTGGAGAAGTGGAAGGTGGCCCTGCCAGAGAAACAGCAACTGGAGGAGCAGCATCCTATCCGGCGGCAAGCGACCTCAGTTCCTGCGGAGGAGGAGATCGGCACCGGAATGACACCAGAGGCAGGTAATAACACCAACCCTGCCCGGTAGCCGAGGAGCTCCTAGTAGGCCCACTATCCGCACCCCCAGCCCACAGACCCGGCCGGGCCCGTTCATCCCTGAATTGGGACCGGGCATCCGGTCTAGAAGATCGATTCGGGGCCCTGCTTCAACCCACCAGTCTAGCGGAGGAGGTGTACGTGGATCCGGTGGTGTACCGCTAGACCCAACTGGGAGCGGATCTCATGGATTTCCCTGAGAGCAGAAGAAAGGAGGCAGAGTGGAGGTCCTCAGCTGGAATGAGTATAGCTAGCAGGTCGCTCACAGGTAGGATAAAGAAGAGGAAGAGCACCAGGCCCATCGCAGAGCTCTGGAAGAGCAAGATCTGCAGGCAAAGAAACAGGCCCGCAAGGCTAAGGGAGCGGATCAGGGGCCACTGAAACAAGGGACTGTGAATGACTTTAAGTTAAAAGGAGGCTGGGGCTTTATAAAATAGCCCAGTTTGCTGGAGGGAAACCCGGATAGGACTCACTTCTGTATGTTCCTTTCCTGGCCGTCTCACTGCACTGGCTTCTTCCCTCCAGTCCAGCACTTACACAATCAGTGTCCCAAGCCAGCAGCCGCGGACCTTGTCGGGCGACGTCCTCTGCATCCCCTTGCTCCTATATGGCTGCCTTTTCAGCGAATAATTGTGGATGTGGCTGAGGCACGTAAAGATACCTCCGCCTCCGGCTTGCTAGCTGAGTCTTGAAATCCTCCACTAGGCTTGGGGGCCGGTTTGCCACTGCGACCTGGTCCTCCAATACTGGATAGGGCCCCACTGATGGATCTCTCACAATCTGTGTCCCAAGGACCCCTTCTGTCCTTGCGGGAGCTTCCTCCAGTCTCTCCCTCTCAATTCTCTCTACTCTTCTGGGGACACGCTCCTCACAGCTTGAGCTCCCCTCACGTTCTCAAACTTTCTCTGCTCATTCACTCCCACCTTCTAAGCTCCTCCCTCTTTCTCTACCTTCTCCACCCACACCCCAACACCCTTTTTTACCCAGCCAGAGATGAAGCCCTTCTCCCTTGGGGTACGCCCAGGTGCCCTGACTGAACCAATGTGTGTTGGGTTCGAGTGTTAGAGTCCTGGGTAGTGCTCCCTCCTTACCTGAGAGTGGGATACCACAGCTCTGGATGAGGTGCAGTACCTCTGTGGCGACAGGACCCTCAGAGGCACCACACTTCCATGCCTCCAATTGTCCTGAAATGATGTGCGTAACACTCTGGGGTCTCCTAGGACTGTATATATCTCCTTTAAGGCTCTTTAATGCAAACACAACCTTAATTTGTCAAAGTGACCTCAGCATACTGTATATGGCTAGGTAAAGAGATGGCAATCGTTCTGTCACGTGCCTAAGGTCATGTGATCCTTTTCTGGCTGAAGCAACCTTCTGCAATGTGTGATGGTAGCAATTTTAGGAAAATGTAATCTCAAAATAAATTGGATTCTAATTGAATTTTTGGACCAAATCCAAGCAATGGGCTGAATTCAGATTTCAGTAGATGCGATCCCATTCTTACAAGCTATAGTAATGTTGTCATAATAGGACCTATTTTTACCCATTTACAACACTTGATAATCGTGCGAGGTACAGATCGTGATGAATGACTGGATTCTCTTGCGCGCATTCAGTATTCCACTCCTTGAGCTTTTATGTTATTTGATCACAGCCAGGAATTGCCCTCAGGTGAAAAATACTTAAGCAGATGTTCTTAAAAAAATGTTGAATAACTACCAGTTTTCTCTTGTCTGTTCATCTACTTACAGAAATGTATCACAGATTGACTCTTTTTGTACAGCATTAATGCAGGAATTGATAAGTGATTAGAAATGCAGATTAAATTGCTTTCAATATTAACCTTGTCCTTATGATGTGAAGAATTGAAAACTGCGGCAGAGCAGAGAGACATCGGCTCCTTGCTCCACTATTGCTTTAGATCTGTGGCCTGCAGGGAGTCTAAGGGTGAGTTTCCACGATCAGTAAACGCTGCGTGTCTGGCGCTGTGCGCTGGCGCAGCGCCAAACATGCAGCGTCCAGATGTTACAGCATAGTGGAGGGGATTTCAAGAAATCCCGTCTCCACTATGCGTAACAACACGCAGGCGGGAGACCTGCGTAAACGGACATGCGGCGCGTCTTTTCAGACCGCAGCATGTCCTCGCGTGTTGCGGCGACGGTGCGTCACCGCAACAGAATTTAACACAGGGCTATGTAGCCCTGCGTTCTTTCCGGAGGTGTTCCGGAGGTGTCCTGAACACCTCCGGAAAGAACGCGCGTCAGAAAGGGGGCGGGGCTTAGACGGAGCGGAATTTCCGCTCCGTCCAAAGCGCTGTGGTTCCGGACCGTGGAACCACAGCCTTACCGGCAGGGCAATGACATTACATCATGGTGCTGTCTTTGCTGGACAGACTGCAGCAGAAAGAAGGACAGTGGCGGTAAGCAGTATCCATCACTGTGGGAGGAGTGGGGTGAGTTGTGTTTCATTGTACTGTGTATTTATACACTTACATATATATATGCTGTATATAATTTTTTTGTTTACCAAGAGGGCATGGAAGTACTAACCTCATTTCAGCCACTGAAGGCTGAAATGAGACCCCTCGCTTTTTTTGCAGATTGAGAATTGCACAGGTATTCTTTACTCTCATCCATTCCGTTAAAGGGAACTTGTCAGATCTGCCATCCTTTCCAACCCAGCAGCATTCACACCCCTGCATGCAAAACTCACACATGAAGTTGAAAAAAGCCAACTTCTGGTTATGAGCAGTGCGCCTCTGGAGAAAGGAAGCGTACACCCAGCTGCTGTCATGTGTGCATTGCCACGAAGATCGTCGCGGTTGCACATTCTGACTTCTCATAGCTGAGTTGCTGTTTCTTTGTGTTTGGCAGTTAGGGAGTTAATTCTGTCTGTGCTCAGTTCTGGGACTGGGTGCAGTTTCTCCCGGCTGCAATTAATTATTTGTTGATTGGTTTCCTTTAAATCTCTGGTTGTCTGTGTTGGGAGTTGCCAGTGAAATTCTTCATGCAGACCACAGATAGGATTGTATCTGTATAGACTTAAGTTAAAGAGCTCCTTAGTTGTTTTAAGCTCACCTTGCTTAGAGTTTAATATCCCAGATCATTTATGTTCCTTCTGTGTTTGAGTGTGTATGCAAGTCTGTGTTTTCTCCAGTCTGTCTAATATGTCTAATCTGTGTATTTAGCAGAGATCAGCCCATATTCCTTTGGTGGTAATCAGTATCCTTCTTAGGACTGATTACAGGGTTCAGGGACTGATAGGAGACAGGGTTAGGCTGGAGACTTGGACCTCTGAACCTTTATCAGTACCTCCAAGGTGAGGGATTAGTTAGGACCCCAGTTTAGGGTCAGGTTAGACCCCGGTCCTCCTCTTTCCTGTGACAGTGTATCAAGTCCTCAAGATTAACCCTGAGTTCAACGGATATCGTGTCAGGTAAATCTATTCTATATTTACATGCTGATGTTGCTAATCTATATGTTGTATAGAGTGTTGTTCTTTTAAGAATAGTTTACTGACATCGTACACATATCATAAGACCGCGTGACATTTTCACTGGCCCATAAAATTATTCCCAGTTGCCATGGATCCAGTAGCCCAGCTGGCTCTGCAGTTGCAGGGATTATCCATGGAGCTGACGGACATTAAGTCCAAAGTTTTGTCTCCCTCGGAGCAAACCAGATTTGAACCTAAAGTAGCTCTCCCGGACAGGTTCACTGGTGGGCGAGACAAATTTTTTTACCTTCAGGGAAGCATGTAAATTGTATTTTCGGCTTCGGCCTCGATCATCAGGGAGTGAAGAGCAGAGAGTGGGAATTGTTATCTCGCTCCTACAAGGGGACCCTCAATCCTGGGCCTTCTCCCTTCCTCCGGGATCCCCGGCTCTACAGTCAGTAGATCGATTTTTTACTGCCCTGGGTTTGGTATATGATGACCCAGATCGGGTCTCTCTTGCTGAGACAAAATTACGTAAGATACAGCAGGGAATCGTCCGGCGGGGAATTTGCTTCTGAGTTTCGTAGATGGGCCACAGATACTCAGTGGAATGACCCAGCTCTTAGAAGCCAGTTTTGTCATGGGCTTTCTGACAAATTAAAGGACGTTTTGGCTCAGTATGATTCTCCTCCATCACTGGAGGCTGCTATGGCCCTAGCTATCCGTACTGATAGACGGCTCCGGGAGAGGTGCGAGGTAACTCCGCCCCCTGTTGTTACTCCACCTACTACTAAAGTCCCTTATGTTGAGGTTCCCCTTGTCTGTTCGGAGGAGCCTATGCAGTTGGGAGGGACATCATTTCGTAGGAGGGATTGGCGGTACGCCGCAGGACTAGAAGGTGTTTCTTCTGCGGGAAAGAGGGACATTTTGTTGGGGGATGTCCATCCCGTGCCTTGTTGAGCAAAAAGTCGCCGGAAAACTGTTAATCCCAGGTTGTGTGGTGGACGACAACCTGGGAGTATGTATTTCGTCCGCTAGTTCTTCTCAGTTCCTTGTACCAGTGGAGGTGGTGGTTGGTACGAGAGTGGAGAGATTTTCTGTTCTTCTTGATAGTGGGTCCGGGGCTAATCTGGTTGACGCTCAGTTTGCTCAGGCTCAAGGTATGCATCTGAGTGTATTGGTCAAACCGATCCCTATATTCTCCATTGACGCCAGGCCTCTCGGCCAAGGTAGCTTTGTTCATGAGGTTCATAACATTGACCTTCGGGTAGGGGCAATACATAGGGAACTATTATCTTGTTATGTGTTGGAGGGTCTACCTACTCCTATTGTGTTGGGACTTCCTTGGTTGGTTAAACATAACCCTGTGATTAATTGGCAGTCCAGAGATATAAGCCAATGGGGGGAGTTTTGCAAAAGTAACTGCATGAACACAGTCATCAGTGCGGTCGTGCCTAGTACTTTGCCTCCTTTTTTGGAGGACTTTGGGGATGTGTTCTCTGAGGAGGGGTGTCAGGAGTTGCCTCCTCATCGCGTGTATGACTGCTCTATTAATTTACTTCCTGATGCTAAGTTACCTAAAGCTAGGTTATATAACCTTTCTGGTCCTGAGAGGCAGGCTATGAAAGATTATATTTCGGAGAGTCTGGCCAAAGGCATATTAGACCTTCATCTTCCCCAGTGGCCGCGGGGTTCTTCTTTGTGAAGAAAAAAGATGGAGGCCTACGCCCTTGCTTGGATTTCCGCGAACTTAATCGGATTACTGTTCGAGATCCGTATCCACTCCCTCTGATTCCTGATCTCTTCAATCAAATTGTTGGCGCCAAATGGTTCTCTAAATTGGATCTCAGGGGGCGTATAATCTGATTAGGATAAAAGAGGGGATGAGTGGAAAACGGCGTTTAACACGCCGGAGGGACATTATGAGAACCTTGTCATGCCTTTTGGTCTGACTACTGCACCAGCAGTGTTCCAACATTTTGTTAATGACATTTTTCGTCATCTGGTGGGGCTGTTTGTGGTCGTATATTTGGATGACATTTTAATTTACTCACCAGATCTTGGGTCTCACCAGGAGCATGTGAGACAGGTGTTGCAGATCTTGCGAGACAATAAACTATACGCCAAACTGGAAAAGTGTGTATTCGCCGTACAGAACTTCAGTTTTTGGGTTTCTTGGTGTCAGCCTCCGGTTTCCGTATGGACCCTGAAAAGGTGAGAGCAGTGCTTGAATGGGATCAGCCAGAGGATCTTAAGGCTCTGCAGCGTTTTCTGGGGTTTGCTAACTACTACCGGAAATTTATTTGTAATTTCTCATCTGTTGTCAAACCTCTCACTGACATGACAAGAAAAGGGACGGATTTTTCTAAATGGTCGGACAAAGCTTGCCAAGCTTTTTCCTCTTTGAAAAAATGTTTTGCTTCGGCACCCGTTCTCATCCAACCAGATGCATCACAGCCGTTCGTTGTGGAGGTGGACGCGTCTGACGTAGGGGTGGGTGCAATATTGTCCCAGGGTCCGTCCCCTGGTAAATGGCATCCGTGCGCTTTCTTTTCTAAAAAATTGTCGTCCGCCGAAAGGAATTATGATATCGGCAATAGGGAACTTTTGGCCATTAAGTTGGCTTTTGAAGAATGGCGTCACTTTTTGGAGGGGGCAGTCCACCCGGTCACCGTCATTACTGATCACAAGAACCTGCTGTATTTGGAATCTGCTAAGCGTCTGAATTCCAGACAAGCTCGATGGTCGTTGTTTTTTACCAGGTTTAATTTTGTTGTCACTTATCGCCCTGGATCTAAGAATGTTAAGGCGGATGCCTTGTCTCGCAGTTTCCCAGGGCCGGAAAATGGATGACCCGATTCCTATCCTTCAGGAGGGGGTGGTAGTGTCGGCTGTATGTTCTGAGCTTGAGGAGGAGGTGTTAGAGGCTCAGGGGACGCCCCTGCAGGACCTCCAGGAGACTGTTTGTCCCAAATCAGTTGAGACAAAAGGTTATTGAGGCACATCATAATTCTGCTTTAGCAGGACATCCAGGGAGTAAGGCTACTTTAGATCTCCTTTCTCGCCGGTTTTGGTGGCCTAACGTTAATAAAGATGTTTTAACTTTTGTCGCGTCCTGTGGGGTTTGTGCTCGCTCTAAGACCCCTCATACCCGTCCGTCTGGGACCCTCTTACCCTTGAAACTTCCGGAGCGTCCATGGACTCATTTGTCTATGGACTTCATCACGGACCTTCCTCAGTCGTCAGGGAAGACTGTCATACTGGTGGTTGTTGACAGGTTCAGTAAGATGGCACATTTCATTGCTCTTCCTGCCCTCCCTAATGCTAAAACTCTGGCGCAGGTGTTCATTGGGGAGATTGTGAGACTTCATGGGTTGCCTTCTGATGTGGTGTCAGATAGGGGGTCTCAGTTTGTGTCCAAGTTTTGGAGGCATTTTGTTTACGTCGGGGGATGCAATTGTCATTTTCCTCGCTTTTCATCCGCAGACCAATGGTCAGACAGAGCGTCTGAATCAAAGCCTAGAGACTTATCTTGGGTGTTTTTGTCTCAGAGAACCAGAGGACTGGTCTTCTTTCCTGCCTCTGGCAGAGTTTCGCTCTTAACAACAGGCGGAGCGAGTCCACTGGTAAGTCCCCGTTTTTTGGGGCATATGGTTTTCATCCCCAGTTTTGTACATTCAATGGGGGGTCCCTTCTGGGTTCCTGAGGAGGAGCGTTTCTCGTCGTCACTTGCTTCAGTGTGGAGAGGTGTATTGAATAATCTGAGTGCTATGGGAACCGTATAAACGTATGGCTGATAGGAGGAGAGTTTCTGGTCCAGATCTTAATGTGAACGATCTGGTATGGTTGTCTACCAGGAATATAAAACTTAAAGTTCCCTCCTGGAAGCTGGGCCCCAGATTCATCGGGCCGTACAGGATCAGTTCCATAATTAATCCTGTGGCATTTCGTCTGGACCTCCCTCCTACGTTTAAAATCCACAATGTGTTCCACAAGTCATTACTTAAGAGGTACGTGGCACCAGTCATACCATCACCTCTACCTCCTCCTCCAGTGGTGGTCAATGGTAACTTGGAGTTTCAAGTGTCAAAGATCATTGACTCACGTCTGAATCGCCGGTCCCTTCAGTACTTGGTGCATTGGAAGGGGTATGGTCCAGAGGAGAGGACGTGGGTTTCCTGCGTCTGACATTAACGCAGATCGTTTGGTGCGGACCTTCCACAGAACTCACCCGGCAAACCTGGCCCTGAGGTCCGGAGGCCCCTCGTAGAAGGGGGGTACTGTCATGTGTGCATTGCCACGAAGATCGTCGCGGTTGCACATTCTGACTTCTCATAGCTGAGTTGCTGTTTCTTTGTGTTTGGCAGTTAGGGAGTTAATTCTGTCTGTGCTCAGTTCTGGGACTGGGTGCAGTTTCTCCCGGCTGCAATTAATTATTTGTTGATTGGTTTCCTTTAAATCTCTGGTTGTCTGTGTTGGGAGTTGCCAGTGAAATTCTTCATGCAGACCACAGATAGGATTGTATCTGTATAGACTTAAGTTAAAGAGCTCCTTAGTTGTTTTAAGCTCACCTTGCTTAGAGTTTAATATCCCAGATCATTTATGTTCCTTCTGTGTTTGAGTGTGTATGCAAGTCTGTGTTTTCTCCAGTCTGTCTAATATGTCTAATCTGTGTATTTAGCAGAGATCAGCCCATATTCCTTTGGTGGTAATCAGTATCCTTCTTAGGACTGATTACAGGGTTCAGGGACTGATAGGAGACAGGTTTAGGCTGGAGACTTGGACCTCTGAACCTTTATCGTACCTCCAAGGTGGGGATTAGTTAGGACCCCCAGTTTAGGGTCAGGTTAGACCCCCGGTCCTCCTCTTTCCTGTGACAGTGTATCAAGTCCTCAAGATTAACCCTGAGTTCAACGGATATCGTGTCAGGTAAATCTATTCTATATTTACATGCTGATGTTGCTAATCTATATGTTGTATAGAGTGTTGTTCTTTTAAGAATAGTTTACTGACATCGTACACATATCATAAGACCGCGTGACAGCTGCAGAGGAGCTGGAGCACATTTGCGAGATTTTCATGATGCCAGTTTGTGCAAATTATGTTATTATGCCCACACAGGTGTGAAAACTTGGAAAGAAGTTGTTAGGCGTCAGGATTCTCCCTCTGCATAGGTAGATCCCAAGCCTTATCTTCTGCAGTCTCCTATTCGTCTTCGACCGCAGTAGAGCCTGCATAGCAAAGATGTCATTCTTAGTGTCTTGCTCAGACTTATGCGGTGCGATTTGTTACTGCTGGTTCTCCAGCTACTGCCATAGTAACTAGCAATAGGCAGCGACGAGAAGACGTTCCGGAGGCTAAGTCCGGAATCACCCTACTGAGCATGCTCGTGAGATTGCGACCTCTCACTGGTGGTCAGTCGTCAGCTGCTTGTTCCTATGCTGGCTCCAGATTGGCCAGCAAGTAAGGTCCTGTCTGACTGGGCTTAGGCGCAGTCTATAAAAAGATTTTTTGGGAGCCCGTCGGCGTGCTAAAATCACTTGTATTTGCTGTGTGTTAGTAGGTGGGACAGTTACCACCCTGTATGCACGTGTGCTAATACTGGTACTGCGAGTGTGGTTCTCGTTAGACAGTGTAGGATGGGAACTCCCACTTGAGCTTAGCACCTGCATCGGGCTACCTCGTCGCATGTGCGAGTTACACAGACCGTGTGACAGTGCAGGCTCAATCACCAGCATAGTGGGGATGAGCTATAGGGACCTCAACTGGCGTCATTACTACTGTGCACCTGTGACGTCTAACAGGGCACAGCTTAGAGTGCTCTTAGTTTGGTAAGGCTCTGGCAGTAACAGAGTCTGGTACTTTGCACTCTGTTCACAACGAGTGACATTTAACATCGGGTGTGTTTACGGTGCTTGCTCGCGCCTTACTCCGCCATTGTCTACTAGCTGCGGTCTCTCCATCACCACATGGTGGACCCCAGGTTGCGATCGCACCTTATCATAATTTATATTTGGAGCAATCCACAAACCCTAACAGAGGGCTGGTAGCCTGGGGAAACTAACACTACCATCGACTAGTCAAAGCATTAATTACACAGGACAAGTGGAAGTTTAAATGCTTTTTTAAAACATAATTATACAGAGCTGGTTAGGCAGGGAATTTAGTCTATGTATGTGAATGCTGCTGGGTGGAGGGCATGGTGAACCTGACAGTTTCCTTTAAGGAATGTTCTATCTACAGTTCTACGAGTCTTTTCTTGCACTGGTGTCTGGCTTTTTTTTACTATAGCCCATTTACTATAATTGAATAATGATACAGGCTCTTGGGAACTGGTTTGGTGGGTGATGAAGAATTGGCCGCTGTGTACTCCATACACCACCATACTTGGACACACAAACACTTCCATAGTGATGCACGCTGTTGTTGTGATACAGTACATCTATATACCCAATATAATAATATCCATACGAGTCCTGCCATAATCCTTTATGCCCATTACTACCTAATTACATCATATTACTACTGAATATTTTACTCAGTTATTATAGCCCATTAATTCACAGCGCTTTGCATACATTATCGCACTGTCCTCACATCTACATTCCTATCAGTATGTCTTTGGAATGTGGGAGGAAGCTGGAGTACCCGGAGGAAAACCCACGCAAACACGGGGAGAAAAACAAATTCCTTGCAGATGTTGTCCTTGGTGGGATTTTAACCCGGACCTAGCACTGCAAGGCCGTTTGAAATTTTGGACACCTTGAAGGTTTGACCTTTGGCTAGTAACATTCCACTCCATTTTCCAACCTAACGTGGAAAAGGCAAAAATGTCTAGGAGATTAAAAGGGCGAGTAACAGCAGCCAAACCGTACCACTTACATAGGTTATGGAGAGAGTGGACCTTGAACAGTTTATGTAATGCGTCCTTCATTTCCTTTGACCAGACTGTGGTTCGTCTTAAAACCAATGCAAAACTTTAGGGATTCCTACATGCTCCAACAATTAAATTTTGAATTGATCTGGCGAAATTTGATTCACGATTTGCTCAATTCAGCTGGAAATTCGATTTTTGCAAATTTGTTATTTGATGGCAATTGTTATTAAAAACCGCAAAGATTTTGAATATTAATATCACCTTCATTCTTGCTAGGTAAATCCCGGTTTGTGCATTAAAAAAACAAAAAAAAAAATAAAAATCAACACATAAAACGGAAATAATTAGTTTAAGTTAATAAATGTTTTTTGACATTTTACAGGTTTAATTAAACCGACCGGTAAATACGTTCTCCCATAAGAATAAAAAGAATCCTTTAGGTTTGTAGGTTTTGGGGTTTGGTTTTTGAATGGCGTTTGGGGGGGATGGGTAGGACTATAAGTGGCTCTGAAGGTGGGGCACAGTTTCAGCATTGTGTATGCACTTCGGTGCCCTAACGCGTGCGTCCATGGTTTCCAAATTAAAAAAAGGGCACCTCTTTCTGTGTTACGTGGAGGCAAATTGCGTTGGTAAGGAGGGTTTTCCCTTCCATATGGAGTGCATTGCCAGTGGTCCAAGGGATTGATGACTCAAACACCTGTGTAATTTACAATGCAGCCAAGGAGGGCATAAGTTGTTAAGGAGTGTTGGTTTCCCAATCGCTCCATGGCACGACACAAGTATTTGCATTGTGTGGGTTCTTTGGTGCGGAATAAGGTTTTGAGAATTTCCTCAAAATCATCTGTGGGGGTGGTTTTTTCCTAATTTAACACCCACCCCTCTGTCAATTTCTGGGGACTTGCTTTCGGGCTTCTGCTCCTCTTCGTGTTTTGCTGCATTGACACAACTGGACAGTTGGGTTTACAGTTGCCTCTCTTTGGAGGTTGAAGCAGCTCGAATTGGGACCAATTTTTCTCCCAAAGAGGTATTCTGCGAATTTGCTGTGGCCGAGGGCTCGGCAACAAGCCCTCATCACATCTTCTTTGGATTGATCTGTTCATTGATAAAACAGTAATGGTTTGAGGTCAACAAATAGAGTGAAAGCTATTAGTTAAAAGAAAATATTTTTTTACTTGCCTCTCATTCTTAAGGGGCCTGCTAAAAGTACTTCTGCATTGCACTATATTTGCGTCAATCAACACATGGCTAGGCTTCAAACAAATCCCTTAAGGTTGTTCCAGAGGCGTTTACGTCCTCCTACTTCAAATCAAGAGGCAGTGGTAAAATATGAACAACGGCGAAGGGGCCCCGCATTTACCAATGGGTTTTAAAAAATGCTGCATTTACAATGCATAGGAAAGAAGAAGAAAATCCAAATTGCCGAAAAGAAACCACAGTGTGGTTTGTTGTTGGTTTCGGCGGTTCTGCCCATCGCTGTTTGGCTTTAGTTTTTTATAAAAATGAAAAGGGATATAAATTATCTCCAAAAAACTTGGGGCAAAAAAACAGTTACACAATTGCTTTTAAATCATCCACCAGAACAAAGATAAAAAGGAGCCGTAAAGTAACATTAAAAAACGGTGGTCTTCAATAAAAGTTTACTATATACTAAAAATTCCTTTTTTTGTTTTTGACATAAACTGATGCAAAATGCATAACTAGCTGAGTAGTGGATGGTCTTTCAGCGCTGGAAATATGGGTTTGTAAGGATAAATAAATATAAATAAAAAAGCTAAAACATTTCCTAAAAGCATATATCACAAACCCATTAATACGAAGTTTAAAGATTTGAATAATAATTGACAACAATATACTGAATTTTTTTTCACCATTGCTGCGCCCCTGGGGGTGTTGTTCCCCCCAATTGGCCCCAGTGAGCTTTCAAATTGGCGTTAAAACAGACAAGCTGTGGTCAATATTGCAAATATGGAAATTTTTTGTATCACAAAATAACCAAAAGTAAGTAAGCAAGCGCATCATACATGGTGTAGGAAAAAACATAGGACATCCAACAATAGGGAGAAAAAATGTTACACATCCTGTTTATAGAAATAAAAACCGCAACCAAAAATAATCAAACACTTAAAAAAATAAAGGTCAATAAAGAAAAATCAAGAGACAAGAACAACAGTCAATACAAATCACCCAAAATTTTTGAAATAAAAAAAAGAAAAAAATCCAAAAACACAGAAAAACAAGGCCAACGGGACAAAAAAAACATAAGAAGGTGTTGGGTGCAAACTGTCGTCACTACTATGCCCACAAAAATTTCCAAAAAACCCCCTTTATTGATACTTAATGTCTCAGGGGCCCTGACACCTGTTTCCCAAAGTTTGGGATGACCTTTTCACTTGAATCAGGGCTCGACACTAATGAGAGCGGGAACGTTTTGGCCATAGAGGATACAAAGGAGTAACCATTCCAGAAAATTCCTGAACAAAAACTTGGGGGTTTAGTGGGATCCCCAGAATCCCGAGCAACAGGAAAGTCAATTGGACAGCGCTCACGGTTGGCTCTAAGTGATGTCCAACTTTTTCACCCGTCCCTAACTTGCATTGGGGTTTGAATGATCTTGCTTGAATCAGCAAGTCCCATTTTTTGTGGGGCCACCAGTCCAAGTAAAATTGGGAAAATGGTTTTATAAAGTGTCTTCAACCCAGTCTCAAGAGCCACCAACGGGCATTTTTTGGGATTTTGTATGCACGGTGGCGTTGCATCCCCTGCCAGCCAATAATTCCGTCACCGGGGATTCAAGGGGAAAAAGGGGCCGGAGGGGGTTGGGGAAACCCGGGGGAAAACCCTATCCTGAAAAAGGAGAGCATTCGTAGAGACAAACTGAGGCTGAATGAGCGAATGTAACAATTCCACTTCTAACAACATTTGCTTTTGCCGACTTTTGTAAAGAGCCACCCCCCCAGTTTTAAAAATTCTAACAATCATTTGCGGGAAAACCCGACTGTTAAAATGAGCCTCACCCAGTTTTTTCAAAACTTCCCCCTTTTAAACCAAAATAAAAATTTGCGGGGGGAAACCCTTTTTTTTGCAAAATGGGGGCCATCAACCCAGTTAACTTCAAAAACAACACCCCGTAATTTCAAAAAAAAAACCCATTTTTTATTCAAAAACCTTCTTAAAAAAAAAAACCCCCCCCCCCTTTTTTCCCAAAAAAAAAAACCCTGTGAAAAAAAAATAGTTTTAATTTAAAAGGGGGGGGCTAGCTCTTGAAAACCCCCTTTAAATTTTGCACAGTTTTTTTTTCCACCCTTTTTCAGTAGAAAACTTCACAAACAGGCTTCATGGGATAACAAGTTTTTAAATTTTTTTAAAAAAGGGGGAAAAGGAAAATGCACAGTCTTTTAGCATTGCTTTAGGAAACAGAAAAAAAACAAATTTAAAGTAAAGGAGACTTTTTTCTTATAAATTTCATTAAACAAAGGAAAAAAGTTTTCACAACCGCCATCTACTGTAAAAGGGCAGCAAAAAGCCCCCCTTTTTTTTCTTATAATAAGTCCCCAAACTGTTGCATATGCCAACCCCCCTTTCTAAAAAATAAGGACTTTTTTAACAAACCCAACTTTTTTTTTTTGTGTCTGATTTTTTACATTTAAAACCTTCGTGAAAATGTCGGGTTTTTAAAATTTCTTCAGTAGGGCAAAACTCCCCAATTAAGGGGGCCTTTTTCCCCCATGTTTTTTCAAGAAAAAAATATTTCACATTAATATGCTTTGGTTCTGGATTTACTCTTTCCAACGACAAGAGCAAGACATCCTTGATTGTCCCTTTTTTTTTTGGGGTTTTCCAATGGGGTTGTCCTAGGTTGTCAAAATTTTCTTTAAACCCCGTATTTTGACTTTGCTGCGAAAAAAAATTCTGCTTCTTTTGAAGATGTGTTAAATTTTTCGTTTCTTACTTGCCAATTTTTGTCCACCTGGAAAAAAAAAAATGTCCAGGGGAGATCTTTTCGTTGGATCTCCACCCAATCTGCATCAACAATCCGTTAAAATGCAATTTAACCTGTGGGTAATTTTAGCTTAACTTTTCATTCCTTTCAAATAATTATTACTCTCTCACCTTCCCCCAAACAGCTTTTTTTGTTTTGATCCTTTCAACCCATTCCTATGCCCGGTGTCTGGTCTTTTAAAATCGCTGATCTTTTGTTTTCCTTTTGCTGTTTTGTATTTTCTTTTTGGGGGTATTTTTTTCACTGTTCATCTTTTTGAGCCCCCTTTTTTCCATTGGAGACTTTCTGTTTTTGCATCCTTTAGTCCAAATTTTTTTTTTTGTCTTGAATCAGTGATTTTGATTCAGTAGGAAATTTTTCCTCTTTCTTTTTATCTTTTTTCCCAGGTACTGTTTTACATTTCCTAATCTTTGATTTCAAAAAATTTTTTATTTGGGTTTTTTTAAATGTTTTTTTTAACCCTTTTTGTTTAAAACAAATCAAAAAAATTGTCTACTACATACAGACCAAAAGTTTGGACACACCTTCCATCAAAAATTTTTTGTATTTCATACTATAAAATTTAGAATCACACTGAAGGCATCAAATCTAAAGAACACATGTGGAATTTTTCAAACACTTTAACAAAAAATGTGAAACAACGAAAAAAAATGTTTATATTCAGGTTTTTCAAGTAACCTTTTTTTTTTTATACTGCTTTTTGCGCGAAAAGGTAACGGGGACCAATCCTGGTTCCCCCGGAACTGGAAAGTGGTTGATGTGGGGGGTGGTTGGGAAAAGGGTTTTTAGATATTCGGCGAGGCTCCCTCTGGTGGTTACAACGGTCTGTCTTCCAGGAAGATTGTGAGGGTGGGAATCAGGGGGATGACTGGTTTATTAAGGGGTCACCTTCCCCCAGGGTTCCGGTGATCAAAATTTTCTGGTTTTAAACCTTTTTTCCGTTTCCCTTGTCTCGTGTCTTCTGCATCTCCCCTAACGATAAACTTTTCTTCTTTTGTGTTTGGCTTATTTTTGCATTTTTTTCCTGCACTTCTGGGGGCCTTAGGGTCCCCTCCGGGGGCTTTGCCCTTCAGTTTTGTTCACCACTGATGTTTGTATTTTGCTTTTTTCCGTTTTTTCAGTGGCTGTTTTTTTTTATTTTGTTAACCAAACAAATTTTAGGGGGTAAGTCGTGTGATTCAGGGGATTTTAAATTAGAGAGTTTTTTTTTTGGGGTTTTCGGGGGTTGCAAAAATCCCCCCTTCCTACCTTTTTTATTAGTTATTTTTGGGGCCCCCTTTGCTCAACTTTTTTTTTTTTCTGTGTCGTTTTTATCTTTCTAACCGCCTTTACATGTTTGGGGGCTTTTATTTTTTTGGGGGTTTTCCCCCCCCCCCGGGGAGAAGCTTTCCAACTTCTTTAGGGTATTATTTTCTAGGCTGTGCGAGGCTCTGGCCCAACGAGGAAGCTCCACGGCTGCTCTATTTGGGGTGTTGTCTACTGCAATTCATAGATTCCAATGCTCTGGTGTATTTTTTTTGCCTCCTCCTCAGCTACCGAAACAAACAGTAACACCGGCCTAAAATTGAAAATTGTAGGGTTTTAAAAAAAGGGAAAAAAATAGGGGTCAGAGTTTTTTTTTGTTTTTTGCTTTTTTTTTTTTTTTTTTCCCTTTTATCTCTGGGGGCTGGGGGTCTTTTCTCTCAAAGGGTTTGCACATTGTTGGCCGTGTGGACATTTTCCCGGGGGTTGATTTGCTACATCTTGGGGTTGCCTGTTTTGGAACCTAGATTCCCATCCAGATTTGTTTTTAGGGGACGGCAATTTTTCAAAATTTCAAAAAAAAATTTTTTTTTTTTTTCCTTAAATTAAGTCCCAGGGGAACCCACGGGGGTTAAATTTCATTCCCCTCGCGGGGTCCTCGGTTGGGTTTTTTTCCCGTACCGGGGATCCTTTTTGATGATGTTGATGCATTTTTTGGGGGTTGGGGGGTTTTCGAATGAGCCTAAGTCACTGATCAAGCGAGAAACCCCTTGTTGGCTTTAAAATCAGGGCTTGAAGACGCGGGGTTATACTGTCAAGTTCCGTGGGGGGCCCTGCCCCAAAGGAAAGAACGTTTTTGGAGCCCTTTTCCGGAAGGTCTGCAATAATGTAAAAAGGTTTTTTGGGGATTCCCTGTCCCCCGGGGTCAATGTTCTATTCTTTCGATTCAAATTGACAGACGTTTTTGTGGCAGAAGTATGCGGGAATTTTGGGTTCCTTGTGACCAATCTGAAAATCAGTGGAAAGTGTTGGGGGCAGCGCATGATTTCAAAACGCAAAAAGGTTTTTTTTCATGTGGGACCCCTATGCTATTTCGTCTGCCCTAAGCGGGGGGAAAGTTTGCACGCCAGTTTCTTGGGGTTTTTGTTAACTAAGTTTTATTAACTGTCACCTGTATGTTGTGTCCTCATTTTTTGCCAGGCTTCGTTGATTCTGGGGATAAAACCGATGGGGTTTTGTTTTCTAAACGTTGGGTTTCCTTGTACCCCTACAGAATCATTCCCCTACTGGATCGATTTCCCCTTTTGGTGAGAATAAAAACCCCCGTTTTTTATCAGGGATAATGAGGGTTGAACCATCACCAGGATGGGGAAATTTTTGGTTCTGAAATCTGCATGACATTTTTGTGCTGGTTTTCCTTGGTTTAAATTTTCCCTTTCCGTTTTGGATTGGGGAAACTTGTCTGTAACCTTGGGGCGCCTGTTTTAATACCAACACTCCCCTTTTTTTTTTTCCTCCCCCCCCCTCAAATTTTTCCCGCTTTTTTGATTTTTTTCTGAATTTTTTTAGGAAAGAAATCGCTTTTTGCCCCCCATAGGAGCTATGATGCGCTATTGAATTTTTGCCGGGTAGTAAATTCCCCAAAGGTCCCTTTTTTTTAATTGTATGTCCCCAACTCCTTTGCGTTTTTTTATCAAGGAATCTTGGGGAAAAAAGGGCTTGCCTCCTCTTCACCCTTAGGTGCCTTTTTTTTCTTTGTGGCCAAAAAGGATGGTTTTTAGGCCGTGTATTATTATGTCTCTTGAAAAAATTTTCTGAAATATCAATACCCCCGTTACCCTTGTTTCTGACCTGTTTTCCGGGGGAAAAACCTCTGGTTTCCCAACTTTTCCTCAGGGGGGGTTAACCTTATTCGCATTTTAACACGGGGGGGAAGGAAGACGGCATTCAATACCCGAAGGGATTTTGAGTACTGGTGATGCCCTTTGGGGGGCCAATGTCCTTCATCTTCCTCCTTCATGAAAGACATTTTCAGGGTTTTTTTTGGCAAATTTTTATTGTTTTTTTGGATTACTTGTTTTTTCTTGATGGGCCTCATGTGAAAAAATTTTTTAACTGTATTCCGATTTTTTGGGAGAAAAACCTTTTGTGAAGGATCAAAGTGTCTTTTTTTTGGGTACAGAGGGTTTTCTGGGATTCTTTTGTCCCCCTCTGTTTTTAAAAAGGGCCCGTCAAGGTTCGGCCTCGTTTGGGTCCAACCTACTTTAAAAGGGGCTTCAGAGATTTTTTTGGGGTTTTTTCCAATTTTATCGTAAATTTTTTGGGGTTTTTTGGTTTTTTTTCCTTACTGATTTCCGAAAGGGGGTTTGTGGGGTGATTGGCCTCCTGAGGATCCTCTTTCAAACTTAAAAAAGTCACTTCGCTCCTGTTCTAAGGGGGCCTGAGTTTTTTCCGCCATTTGTGGAGGTGTGCCTTGAAATTGGGCGGTCCGTTTTTAAAAGCCCCCGGCCTTAAAATAACCCTGGGCCTTTTTTTCAATTTTCCATGAAGAATTATGACGTGGGTTGGGGTTATTGGCCTGAATGGGCTTTTGAAGATGGAGACATTGGCTGGAGGGAGCCAAACATCGGGGGGGGTCCTTCGGACCCTTTAAAAATTTGGTCTTTTTTGAATTGCCAACGATCATCCCAGCAGGCCGGTGGGGTGTTTTTACATTTTTTTTTGGGTTCCTTCTTCCGGCACTAAGAAATTGGGATCC
>JARQOD010009986.1:0-29081 GCA_033576555.1 Oophaga sylvatica
CCCCATCACACTAAGCGAGATCGCTGAAGTGTCACAGATTTTGTGACACAACAGCGACTTAGCCAGCGATCTCGCTTAGTGTGACACACAGCGACGACCAGCCCCCCCCTGTTGGGTATCGCTGATCGTCGTTGAATGTCCTGGACCATTTTTTTTTTTTCATCGTTGGTCTCCCGCTGGCCAGCGTGCATCGCTGCGTGTGCAGCGGGAGACCAACGATCAGCGAGCTGGTATCCAATGTACATATAAGGTAACTAAGCACCTAGTTGCCCGATATGTACCCTGGTTACCAGCTTCTGCTGTAGAGCCCTGGGGGCCGGTATCTAGGGTACATATCGGGTAACTAGGTGCTGCGCGGTGCTTAGTTACCCGATGTGTACACTGGATACCAGCGTGCTCGCTGGTCCTAATCGCTGGTGAGTCTGCCCATGTGACAGCTCACCAGCGATCAGCTAATGATGTCCCAGCGATCCCATCCATGTTGTATCATTGGTGGGATCGTTGGGACATTGAAGAGTGTGACGGGACCCTAAGGCTTTGAACTATTTGATGCTTTTCAGCAGCAGAGAGATCCTTTTTCTTTCCAATGTTACTTGAAAACTCTGACCTGCTTAATAATGTGGAACATCCAGTTTTCCTTTTATTGGGCTCACATGGCAAACTAATCAAAGTAATCTGAGATTGATATCAGTGATCCAAAGAACCCTGAGACACAATATCATCAATGGGTTTCATTTACAAAAAAAAAACAAACGCTATGACACTTAAAACCAATTTGCATAATAATTTGGAACATGGTGTATAATCCTATATACTACTGAACGCTTGGTTTTGTTGAAATGAGGAGACCTAATTCTTAAATGAGTCCATCTTGTTTTCAGCTGTTGGTCTTAAGCCCCCATCTCACACAGCGATCTCGCTAGCGAGATCGTTGCTGAGTCACCAGTTTTGTGATGCAACAGTGATCTCCCCAGTGATATCGCTGTGTGTGACATTCGGCGACGATCAGCCCCCTGCTGGGTATCGCTGAATGTCCTGGACATTTTTTTTTTGATCGCTGGTCTCCCGCTGACAGGCACGCATCGCTGCGTGTGACAGGCTGGAGACCAGCGATCTGCTGGTAACCAAGGTACACAGCAGGTTTCCAGATGCGGGGTTGTGCCTGGAAATCTGCTGTGTACGTTGGATACCAGCGCCCTGATGCAGGGAGCTGCTAACCAAGGTACACAGCGGGTTTCCAGGCACCGCATAGCGCCTGGAAACCCGATGTGTACCTTGGTTACCAGCTCCCTGCATCAGGGCGCTGGTTTCCAACATACACTGCAGGTAACTAAGCGACGTTACCCGCAGTGTCGCTGTGCTGATCGCTGCCTGTTTGGCAGCTCAGCAGCGATCATGTACCGACACACCAGCGATCCTAATCGTTGTCGGGATCGCTGGTGTATCGCTATGTGAGAACCGGGCTTTATGAGTATGTATAACTGACCAATTACTGTATTGAGTAGACTCCACCTTGTATCATGGCCCTCTGCCATCCTGTAAGCTTAACTCCACCTTCCACTTAACCTTTGATCTGCATAGATTGTGACCAGGGGTTAAGTAAAAGGTGAAGTTACCGCTGTCTGAACTCCTGAACTTGTTCTCTGAATGACATGTACTGCTAATATTGGTTGAATCCCTCTTGTGCTCATGAATTTGTCCTATTTAAGAACTTCATCTTGTAGTTTTGTGGCCTAGAACTGGTCTAGAACTGTTAACCTAGAAATCTCTGTCTTGTTCTCTTCTGCAAATTTGTGAACATTTCATATATCTGTTAATTTGTCCTAATATCTTTGGTTTTAACCACAGCAGGAAGGTCCAACTTCTTCTGAAATGGAGGCTTTTACGAAGATTCTTAAATCGAAGCGTGCAAGCACCCGGTACACTCAGGCAGATGTCGGCCATGCCCTAGGCATTTTATACAGAAAGGTCTTGTGTAGAGCTTTGCAATGGACAACTGGTTGGAGATTGTCTTAGGATTCTGAGGATCTGAAATTTTCTATCTTCATTTTCCAAACAAGCCCTTTAGCCAGATGACTATCTGCCGCTTTGAGTCGCTACAGCTCAGCTTTAAAATATGTGTAAGCTAAAACCAATACTAACAAAATGGTTACACGATCTGGATAATAAACACGATATGGCGGAGGTGAGTAGAAGTCATGAAAGTTGAGATTCCATGTAGCAATCATTGACTTTAAGCAATCTTTCATTATGAGAACCTCTTTCTGCTTATCTATGGAAGAATTTCTTGAAGCTGCTCTGGGGCTCATAATCAATTTGCCTCTATTTGCCTTTCCAATGGATGATCTGAACCTATTTAGGGCTCATTTAAAGAAGAGACATCACAATTTAGGGGAATGGGGGTGTGAAAGCCATCATTAGGGTTGTATAGTTCACAACTGCAAGAAATTGAAGGGAGGGTCATAGAACAACGAGGCCTCCCGCACCAACATTAGGGGTGGTATGAATTGGCAGATTGCTCAATATAAAACTTTAGGATTTTATTATAAATAGAATAAAGGTTAAGTTTTATATTGATCAATCAGCTACACAGAATATTTACCTTGATTGAATTTTTGTTGCCTCTGCTCATCCAAATGGTATGAATTGGCACCAGAAAGGGGTTCTCGGATTAATAAGGAATCAAGGATAAGGGTCAGGGTTCTAATTTTAGTTGAAATATACTAAAAAAAATTCTGGCTTTTTTTCACCAAAAGGTTCTTGATCGCGGTCTGGCACATCCTCAATCTCCAAAAAGAAAGCATCGCACTAGTATAGAGAATAATGTGAAACAGAGCTGGAGAATTATTTTATGAACTGCACCAAGCCAGATGCACAGGAGATCGCCCAGAGAGCTGGGAATGGACAAATCGGTAAGTGGTCTGCATATATAGTCTTAGCTGTTACACACAGATTGGGAGTTAATGGAAATTGTTCACTCTTGTGACCGTCATTGTTCTGCTTGTATATTTTTATATTTTCTGGTTATTGGGCTACAACCAGTGAGCTGGCACCTATCTCTAATTTTGGAGCTGGTGCTGAGTTAATTCTTCCAAATAGATAAATATTAATTGAGAGGCAGCACACAAGATTAGGATGATCAAAAGTGCAGTACATTGGTAATCAGCTCATGTCCTGCAGTGAAACAGCGGCCTGCACATAGGGATGGAAAATGTAGTGCACTTCTGATCCTCCTAATCTTGTGTGCTGCCTCTCTTTATTTTTATATGGTGTGGTTGTTGGGCTGTAATTGCTGGCACCATCTTTTATTCAAATTTGAGGCTTGTGCTCATTATAATTCTAGATAGAGAGATTTTAGCTGTAACCCTTTCCCATTTTTCATGAGTTTCATCTATTCCAGGTGGTCAGAGTCTGGTTTTGTAACCGCCGACAGAAAGGAAAGCGTCAATTGAATTTGTACTTGAGGGAGAACATTGGTGAAACACCCCGAAGTTGTCCAATCCCTGTCACCTCCAATTTCACAGCACTTCTCCGTGCCGCAATTAGCACCCGCTCAAGGTTTCGCTGCGGCCCAAATCCAGTATAACCACCCAGTTTATATGCCTGTCTTCCATTCTAATGAATGTACCCGCAGAACACACCTCATGACATGCCCATGGCCCACTATACTAATTAGATCTCTGCCCTATGTTGTCATGACATGTAAAATGTTTATGTATGCAGAGTATAATCTTGTTTGGGGCAGGGGGTTGAGTGGGCAAAGGTATTCAGAATTACTTTTGTTTCCCTTTTTATGTTTTTTCCATGTAGTGTTGTAACTTAGACAGTAAGAAATCTCATTAATCCTCCAGCTCAGAATTGATTAATTTCTGGTCTAAAGATGACTACCTTTACCTCCAGCTGCCTGGCATTGATAAGAGAATTTTCACTTTACCTTGTATTGCTAAACTCCATTTAACCTGGCATAGGGTGCTTACCTACTGCGTTTTTGCACCTGTTCACTGACTTCATCAGGGCTTACATCCAAACCCCCTGCAAAATGAGATTCAGGCATTTTCACTGATGGGGCGATAGACTATAATGATGCCAACAAAGTGAACATGCGCTCTGCCATGCATCATTTTTTGGCATGTATGTCTACTGGAGATGGACACCCAAATGTCTGAGTGTCAGCCTCTAGAAACATACACGCTCAAAAATGATGAATGGCAGAGCACATGTTCACTCTGTTGGCGCCATTATAGTCTATGGCCCCGTCCCAATGTTCTGGGGTTCGGACATAAGCCCCAATGTGAGCCACAGAACGGGCGCCAAAACGCAATGTGAAAGCACCCTAAGTATTAACCATACAATGACCAACTTTACCTCCAGCTGCTTGGCATTGGTAGTTAATCACTCTAGAGGGCTATAATCTCCTCTGCTAATCTTTTCCAAAAAATAACAATAACTCACCACTTCACCAGCCAAAGCTTGACTTAACCATACAATGGCCAGCTCTACCTTCAGCTGCCTGGTATTGGTAAACTCCACTTAACCAGCCAAACCTTGGTGTAACTGTACAATACCCAGCTCTACCTTCAGCTGCCTGACATTAATAACCTCGATACCAGTCAAGGCATGGCTTAGTTGTGAAAAACCTCCTTTTCCTACAGCTGTCCTCTTTCACCAGTCAAGGTATGGCTTAGTCATGCAATACCTACTTTCCCTTCAGCTGCCTGGCATTAGTGAATTATCCACTTCACTGACCAAGGATTTGGTTAGTTGAACAATTCCCAGCTTTACCCGCAGCTGCCTGGCATGGTTTCCACAGTCAAGGCTTGGCGATACCCTACCTATCTGCCCCATCTTTTTCTTAGTAAATTTTGTCCTTCAGAGAAGACTAAATTATTTGTCCTGAAATAAAAATTAGACATTAGATTTTATTTGTATTTTCTTCACCGGGATTTTCTCTAAGCGAAGATCTTGTGTCCATAAGTCACTTTAATCACTAACCACTTTTTACTTTATTAGTAATTGCACTAAACAAGCCGCCATGATTACGTGTTCTGTCACCTGTACTATTATAATGAGGAGTGGGGGGTCTAGAACTGGGTTTTGACATTTTGACCCTCTTTTTAGGTTTTGGAGCAGAAACTCCACAAAGCCTCTCCAAAAACTCCTCAAAAAAAGACTGTGCACACTTATCCTTAGTTTGGATGTGTTCACATTCACAAGTTCTTCACTATTGTGGTTTAAACACAGAAAAAAAAAAAATTGTGTTGGGTACAAGAGGGTGGTGGGAGGGAAGTGCACTGGGGAAAAACAAGAAATGTGCAGGAGGAGATGGGGAGATTTGGATCAATCAATATTAAACAGTTGGTGGTTTTTTTTTGTTTTTTTTTTGTTTTTTTTCTTTAAACTGTGAGATGGATATTTGTTTCACACTTAATTGTTCAAATAAAACTTGTAGAAAATCTCAACTTTGTCTTGCTTTTTTTTTTTTTTTTTTTTTTTCCCCTAAGGTGCTTATTTAAAAAAAAAAAAAAAGCTTAATATATTTGGAGGGGAAGGGAGGTGATTATACATATAAAAATCTATTAATTGCAGCTCCCCTATTGGGACTGCAGCGTGGCTCCTCCACATTCGGTATATCAGAGGATGCAGCCCCTGCTACCAAATTTTCCCTGTGAAACCGGGGTCAATGAACCCCCATCCATCTACTAGTCTAGCTGTGCCCACAATGAATGTGATAATTCCCTTTCGTCTCCTACTTTGGTTTAACCTCATCCTCCACTCTCCGCTGCGTTTCCTTTGTTGTATGTATGAGTATGTTTGGAATTTTTCGTTATCCCTATTACCGTGTTAGTTAAGTTGGTGTATTATTTTACACTACTATGTGGCGTCCCTGAGGGTCCAGTCACCACAGAGGTACTGCATCCCACCTTTCAGGTAAAATGGAGACACTATTCCTGGCTCTGACAACACTGCATCCATCACACACTAGCGCAGTTCCTCTACCAAGTCTGCAGCTAGGAAAGGGTGTTAGATGGTGGATGAAGCTGGAGGGTTAGAGCAGGAGAGTAGAGGGAAGTAAGAGTGAATCTTCCCATAGGAGAAGAGGAAAGACGTGCATAGGCAACCTTCCCGTAGGGGAAGGCGGGAAGAGATAGAAACGTTCAGCAGGCTCTTGGTCCTGAGGACCTGCTGACAGACAGAAAGAAGGTTCCCTGGAGGGAAAAGGGATTTCTCAGAGGCATGGCTGAGCAGAAGGCTACCCATGGGGCTCGTACCAGGCTGACGGACGTCAGCTTGGAGAATCCAGGTCGCAGAAGGGTCCGGAGGTCCGCTAGCCTAGAGCTTACAACAGGACTCAGCTAGCAAGCCGACAGCTGTGGCAACTTTAGGGGTCACAGCCAACAACCACAATCATCTTCTCTGGGAAGGCAGCTATATAGAATTAAGGAAAAGCCTGAGTCACGTTGTCCGACAGGATTCACAGCTGCTGGACTGGGACACTGTTTGTGTGGTGCTGGGAAGGAAGTAGGAGCAAGAGTCAGCACAGTGAGACGGCCAGGGAAGGCATATACTGACAGGGAGCTCTGGACTGGTGTTTTCCATCAACCTGGGAGTTGGCTGGATTCTTTACCTGGAGGACGTGGCACCATGCGGGCACCTGTACTGCAGACAGAACTGTGAGTGAAGCTTTGGAAACTGCACCTGAATGTGTCTCCTCAAATTCTTCCTGCGGCATTCACTCCTCACTGCTACATCTCCCAGCACCATTACCCTCTACAACATCTCTCAGCCCTGGGACAACAAGCTCTGCCTGTGGAGAGCTATTCCAGCACTGCTGCATCACACCAGCTGTCCCAGAAGATCTGCACTGCAGCGCTGGTCACCTCTGACCAGAAACCACAGGTGGCGCGTCACGAACACTTCAATACAAACTCTTTATCATCCTCTGTAAATATTCCCCCTTTCATTGGACGCCCAGGGCCACGGACCAGGTCACTGCTGCCGTGACACATCCCTTTGAGACACCAGCCCGGTGCCGAGTGTCCCACTGCCGTGGCAGGCGATCCAACTACTTCCCTGGGTGGTGGAAGGGTACAGACTGAGGGAGGATTCAGGAGCTAAGGCAAGGTACATCGCCACGGTATCTCATAGAATGATAGAGTTGGAAGAACTAAATACCTGTTATGCTCACGCCCTGGCTGGTGGGCATGAGCCAGGGGGTTGTGGCCCCACTGTGACACAAACCAGACTACCCTGGAAGGGGTGTGACTAGGACAGCTGCCTTGGTCTTCACTGGAGCCTCTGATGGTGAGGTCAGGCTTGTGCGGCAGGCAGCTGCCAGGTGCCACTCCAGGGTGGTGTCTGGTTGTGGCTGCTGATCCCACTTGGGGAGATGGTGGCACGGCTGAGAGACAGGGCTGGCAAGTACGGATGAGACACAGGGCTGGCAGCCCCTGTCCACACGGCAAATGTAGATACTGGAACTGACTGGGAGAAATTATGTATGGAAGAACAGGTACAGACCTGTCCACACAGGAGGAGAACCACAAGGCTGTGGAGAAGGGCTGTAGAGCAGCAAGAGGTTCTGCAGGAGCAAAGCAAAGCGGAACCGCAAGGTAGATGGAGAGGAGCTGCAGCAAGAGGTTCTGCAGCTGCAGGAGTGAAGCAGCGCAGAACTGCAAGATATGCGGAGAGAAGCTGCAGCAAGACGATCTGCAGCTGCAGGAGTGAAGCAGAGCAGAACGGAGCAGAATGAGATTCAGAGAGACCACAAGGCAAGACACAGCAGGGAAGGAAACCACAGACAAGGAGACTAAGAGACAGAGGTAGTTCAGACAAGGTAAGACGGTCACAGAGGAGCGCCAGCCAAGCGTAGCTTTGAGTGACATAATGCAGCTCCAGCCGGGTGCCTCAGATGAGGAAGGGAGGTGCAGAGTTGGATGAAACCCGGTCAGCAGGAGGGCAAAAACAGGGGCTAAATTAATAAACAATCTTCTTTTATTAAAACCACAACGCGTTTCAACAGGTAATTCTGTCTTCCTCAGGTGGCAATGATCCTTGATTGTTCATTAATTTAGCCCCTGTTTTTGTGCTCCTGCTGACCGGGTTTCATCCAACTAAGGCCGGGATCACACATGCGAGTAAGTCGTCCGACACTCGCATGTGAAATCCCAGCTCTGGCGCCGGCACTCGGGAGTGGAGCGAACGGCTGCATAGAAATACATGCAGCTGCGCGCTCCACTCCTGAGTGCCGGCGCCAGAGCTGGGATTTCACATGCGAGTGTCGGACGACTTACTCGCATGTGTGATCCCGGCCTAAGAGACAGAGGTAGGACAGAGTTCAGACAAGGAAATGACACAAAACAAGGTACAGGGACAAAGACACAGGGAACAGGATATTCTGCCTCCTGGAGGGCGGCAAGGACAAGTACAAGATAAGGTAAGAAGCAAGAGCACAGATACCAGGATATTCTGCCTCCTGGAGGGCGGACAAATAGGCAAAGCTAGGAGTGAAGCCTCCAAAGATGAAGGAAAACAGAGCAAGACCAGGCAGCTCAGTAGCAAGATACTAACTGAGTAAACCCATTGCACAGGCCAGATCCACAGGGTGGAGCAGCCCTAAATACTAGAGGGCTAATGGTAATTGGTCAGGGACATATTAAACAAGTGGACCCTGACTCCATAAGAACCATAGAGTTCTGGCGTTGCCCCCCTATTTACACAGCCAGGAGACATGCAGAGAGCAGGCAGAAAGCAAGAGGCAGAGAAATGTGTAATAATAATAACATGAAGCCGGCAGCAGACAGAAATCACAGCATGACCTGGAGCAGTGAGCAAGTTGGTATGTGGGGAATGGGAAGCCATGCAGTGATGCCAGCAGGGTTGTTACACTACTTCTCGTGGCAGCCTGTTCCATCAGAAGTAATCCGGAGAGCAGGGCAAGCCGGGGCACCCCTTAGCGTTAGGGACACGGAAGTAGCTCCTGGTCCCAGGACACCCGACAATAGAGTCATGACATACGTGATCCGGTATGTTTTCTGGCACGTCAACTAATTTCATCAGATGACATGTGCCCCAAACAGCTGTGGGTGTTGTGAATAGGCTGGAAATGAGTTCTGAGCAGAAGCTCCCTCTGGTGGTTACAAACGGTACTGGACTGTCCAGTGAAGATTGTGAGGATTGGGAATCAGGTGTTACTGACTGGTCTTATATAAGGGAGTCACCTTCCCATCAGGGTTGCCGGTGATCAATTGTTCTGGTCTCAATCCTTGATTCCTGTTTCCTTGGAAGCCTGCTGTGTTGTGTCTGAATCTCCTGCTAACAGATAAGACATTTTCTTCTTTTTGTTTTGTGCTTGATTTTTGCATTTTGTCCTGCACTTCTGTGGGGGCCTTCAGGGTCCCCTCTGGGGGCTTTTGCCTCTCAGTTCAGTTGAGCCACTGATGTTTGTACATTTGCTTTTTCCAGTTTTCTCAGTGGCTGCTGTTTTGTTTTTGGTTACACCAGAGAACTAATTTAGGTGGTTGAGGTTGTGTGATCTCAGGTGTTTTTGAAATTAGTAGAGTTGGTGCTTTTCAGGGTTTTTTGGGATTGCAGTAAGTGCCCTTCCTATCCTTTTCTATTTAGTAAATTTGGGCCCCAAAGTTTGCTCATACTATTTTCTGTCTGTGTCAGTATTTCTTCTTGTCTAACCGCCATTACATGTTTGGGGGCTTTCTTTGTTTCTTGGGGCTCTGCTCCGGGGCAGATAGCTTTCCTCTTTCTATCTTTAGGTGTAGTTAGTTTCTCAGGCTGTGACGAGGCGTCTAGGACCAACGTAGTAACGCTCCACGGCTGCCTCTAGTTGTGGTGGTTAGTCAGGGTACTGCAATCTCATAGTTTCCAACTGCTCTGGTGTACTTCCTTTTTGCCTGCTCTCCTCAGCTACCAAATCATAACAGTATCACCGGCCAAAACTGAAAATTATATGGTACTCACAGAAGGGAAAAATATTGTGAAAGAAAAAAGTTGTCAGAGTTGTCAGAGATTTTTTTTTTCTGTTTGTTGCATTTTTTTTTCCCTCTGTATCTCTGGGTGCTGAGGAGGATTTTTTTTTCTCTCAATGGAGTTTGCACAGTTGTCTGGCCGTGTGGATCAGCTTGCCACTGAAGTTCGGAGTATTGCTACCTATCTTGCTAGGTTGCCTGTTGTGGAACCTAGGATTCCCATGCCAGATTTGTTTTTAGGGGATCGAGCTAAGTTTCTGAATTTCAAAAATAACTGTAAATTGTTTTTTGCCTCAAAATCTAAGTCCTCAGGGAACGCAGCGCAGCAGGTTCAAATTGTCATCTCTCTCCTGCGCGGCGACCCTCAGGATTGGGCTTTTTCCCTGACACCTGGGGATCCTGTTTTGAGTGATGTTGATGCGTTTTTTTCAGGCTTTGGGGTTATTGTACGATGAGCCTAATGTCACTGATAAAGCTGAAAAAACTTTGTTGGCATTAAATCAGGGGCTTGAGGACACTGAGTTATACTGTCAGAGATTCCGTAGGTGGGCAGTCCTGAGCAAATGGAATGACGACGCTTTGGCAGCTCTTTTTCGGAAGGGACTGTCAGAAAATGTAAAGGATGTTATGGTGGGATTCCCTGTTCCCTCTGGTCTCAATGATTCTATGTCATTAGCGATTCAAATTGACAGACGTTTGCGTGAGCGGAAAGGTATGCGTGGAATAATGTTGCCTTGTGAACCTGCTTCTAAATCCATGCAGTGTGATAGAGTGGTTTCTGGGACACAGCGTCATGAATTTCGAAAGCGCAATGTGTTATGTTTCTACTGTGGTGATGCCTCTCATGCTATTTCAGTCTGTCCTAAGCGGGGAAGACGTTTTGCACGCTCAGTTGTCTTGGGTAGTGTTCAGACTAAGTTTTTATTAACTGTCACCCTGATATGCTCTCTGTCCTCATTTTCTGCTCAGGCTTTTGTTGATTCTGGAGCAGCTATTAACCTGATGGATTTTGATTTTGCTAAACGTTGTGGGTTTCCCTTGATACCCCTACGGAAGTCTATTCCTTTACTGGGGATCGATTCTACCCCTTTGGCTGAAAATAAACCTCAGTTCTCTACTCAGGTGATAATGAAAAAACTCTATATAGTAGATGTGGATACAGACCAGCAGACACTAAGTGAATCCAACCAATGATGGTATGTAAGATAATATAAGAATTACCAATGCTATACACACAAAAAAATGTGCAAATATAACAAATATATAAACTTTATTTGAGCAATGTAATACACAAAACAATCATAAATACGAAAATATATAAAATACAATAATCAAATAAAATGAAATAGGCAGGCTGACAGCAGATATTAATAATCCATTTAATATTATCAGGCCCAAAATAGGGTGCTAGGAATTATAAAATAAGTCCCAACCAGATTGTGAAAAAATCCCTTTAGTGAGTGCACAAAATATGAAGGGTCCTAAACACACAGTGTAAATCACAAAAGTGAATCTGACAAACCCAAAATAAGGTGCCTTGGATTATGATTAAAGTGATAAACAAATTGTGGAAAAACACATTCATAAGTGGCAAAATTATATGCAGTCACAGACACTAAATAAAAAATACTGTGACAATAATTAAAATACAAAGTGCCAAAGTAACTCAAATGAACAAATGTATAACAGCCACAAAACGTGTTAGGAGTGCACAGGCACAGTTTTGCCAATCAGGGACCAAATTTTTATAATATGACCACTACCTGAGAGCCTGAGTGGGGTGCTGACAGCTGCAGGAGAACGCGCCCCGACGCGCGTTTCGGTATGGATAACCTTCGTCAGGGGGGTGAGTATAGTTAATCAACTCAGTCCTTTAAATAGTGCCTTTAGTGAGATCAGCTGATGACACACCGGCGCATCCCGGCGAGTGGAAGACCGGAAGTCGTCATGGCGACTGGCGTCACATGACCCAGACGAACCGGAGTTGGGTTTGTCAGATTCACTTTTGTGATTTACACTGTGTGTTTAGGACCCTTCATATTTTGTGCACTCACTAAAGGGATTTTTTCACAATCTGGTTGGGACTTATTTTATAATTCCTAGCACCCTATTTTGGGCCTGATAATATTAAATGGGTTATTAATATCTGCTGTCAGCCTGCCTATTTCATTTTATTTGATTATTGTATTTTATATATTTTCGTATTTATGATTGTTTTGTGTATTACATTGCTCAAATAAAGTTTATATATTTGTTATATTTTGCACATTTTTTTGTGTGTATAGCATTGGTAATTCTTATATTATCTTACATACCATCATTGGTTGGATTCACTTAGTGTCTGCTGGTCTGTATCCACATCTACTATATAGAGTTTTTTCACTTCTTCGGATGGTTTACCATCCTGTTTTTCTTGAATTACTGGTATAATTTTATTAATTACTTACAGGTATATTGTTTTATTATAATATTTCAGGTCATCTACACCAGTTTTTCTTGTGCATTTGTCTCAGGTGATAATGAGGGTAGAACCTGATCATCAGGAGAATTGCAAATTTTTGGTTCTGTATAATCTGCATGACATTATCGTACTGGGTTTCCCTTGGTTACAGTCTCATAATCCTGTTTTGGATTGGAAATCTGTGTCTGTTACCAGTTGGGGCTGCCAATGCGTTAATACCAACACTCCTGTTTTTTCTGCCTCCCCCAGGCTCAGGATGTTCCTGACTTTTTGATTGATTTTTCTGATGTGTTTAGCGAAAGTAAATCTGCATCCTTACCTCCCCATAGGAGCTATGACTGCGCTATTGAATTAGTGCCTGGTAGTAAATTCCCTAAAGGTCACCTTTTTAACTTGTCTGTACCTGAACATGACGCTATGCGGTCTTATATCAAGGAGTCATTGGAGAAGGGTCATATCAGACCATCCTCTTCACCCTTGGTTGCCGGTTTTTTCTTTGTGGCCAAAAAGGATGGTTCATTAAGGCCGTGTATTGATTATCGTCTCTTGAACAATATTACTGTGAAATATCAATATCCGTTACCCTTGATCTCTGATCTGTTTTCCAGGGTGAAAAACGCTACTTGGTTTACCAAGCTTGACCTCAGGGGGGCATATAACCTTATTCGCATTAAGCACGGGGATGAATGGAAGACGGCATTTAATACCCCTGAAGGGCATTTTGAGTACCTTGTGATGCCCTTTGGGCTCACAAATGCTCCTTCTGTCTTCCAATCCTTCATGAATGACATTTTCAGGGATTTTGTGGATACATTTCTGATTGTTTATTTGGATGATATCTTGATTTTTTCCAATGACTGGGACTCTCATGTAAAACATGTTCGGACTGTGTTCCAGATTTTGAGAGAAAATGCTCTGTATGTGAAGGGATCAAAGTGTCTTTTTGACGTTCAGAGGATCTCATTTCTGGGATTCATTTTGTCCCATCTGTTATTGAAATGGACCCGGTCAAAGTTCAGGCCATCTATGATTGGGTCCAACCTTCTTCATTAAAGGCTCTTCAAAGATTCTTGGGTTTTGCCAATTTTTATCGTAAATTTATTGGTAATTTCTCTGTTATTGTTAAACCATTAACTGATTTGACCAAGAAGGGTTCTGATGTGGTGAATTGGCCTCCTGAGGCAGTCTCTGCATTTCAGGAACTTAAGCAGAGATTCACTTCTGCTCCTGTTCTACGGCAGCCTGATGTTTCTCTACCATTTCAGGTGGAGGTGGATGCCTCTGAAATTGGGGCAGGTGCCGTTTTGTCCCAAAGAGATCCAGAGACCTCTAAGAGTAACCCTTGTGCCTTTTTCTCTCGAAAATTTTCTCCC
Source organism: Oophaga sylvatica (assembly GCA_033576555.1). NCBI lineage: Eukaryota > Metazoa > Chordata > Amphibia > Anura > Dendrobatidae > Oophaga > Oophaga sylvatica. Next base: position 13,815 of record JARQOD010009986.1, read on the forward strand.
ACTGAACGTAATTATGACGTGGGTAATCGGGAGTTATTAGCCATGAAGTGGGCTTTTGAAGAGTGGAGACATTGGCTGGAGGGAGCCAAACATCAGGTGGTGGTCCTTACTGACCAAAAGAATCTAGTTTATCTGGAATCTGCAAAGCGACTTAATCCTAGACAGGCCAGGTGGGCCTTGTTGTTCACACGTTTTAATTTTGTGGTTTCATTTCTTCCTGGCACTAAAAATGTTAAGGCGGATGCCCTCTCGAGGAGTTTCCTGGCAGACTCTCCTGAGTTATCTGATCCTTCTGTTATTTTGAAAGAGGGTTTAGTTCTTTCCGCCATCTCGCCCAATTTGAGACTGGCTCTGGAGGGGTGCCAGGAAGATAAGCCCGAGCGCTGCCTGTTGGGAAATTGTTTGTCCCGGACCAGTGGAAAAAAGAGTGTAATGTCTGAGATTCATTGTTCCGCTTGGCCGGTCATCCGGAATTTTTGGTACCAGGGACTTGGTTGGTCCTTTTGGTGGCCTACCTTGTCTCGTGATGTCAGGGAGTTTGTGCAGTCCTGCGGGACTTGCTCTCGCTCCAAGCCTTGCTCTCGTTCTAGTGGTTTGTTGATGCCATTACCGGTGCCCAAGAGACCATGGACCCATTTCTCTATGGATTTAATTTCCGACCTCCCTGTTTCTCAGAGAATGACTGTCATCTGGGTGATTTGCGATAGGTTTTCCAAGATGATACATATTGTGCCATTACCTAAGTTGCCTTCCTCCTCTGAATTGGTGCCTTTGTTCCTTCAGCACGTGGTTCGTTTACACGGCATTCCTGAGAACATTGTGTCTGACAGAGGAGTCCAGTTTATTTCCAGATTTTGGAGGACCTTTTGTTCTAAAATTGGTGTTCAATTGTCTTTCTCCTCGGCGTTTCATCCTCAGACCAATGGTCAAACTGAGAGAACAAACCAGACATTGGAGACTTATCTAAGATGCTTTGTGTCTGCTGATCAGGATGACTGGGTCTCTTTTTTGCCTTTGGCTGAGTTTGCTCTTAATAATAAGGCTAGCTCTGCCACTTTGATGTCTCCATTTTTCTGTAATTCTGGGTTTCACCCTCGATTTTCTTCTGGACAGACGGAGGCTTCTGTCTGCCCGGGTGTTGACTCTGTTGTGGAGCGTATGCAACAGATTTGGGACCAGGTAGTGGAGAGGTTGTCTCTCTCTCAGGAGAGGGCCCAGCGGTTTGCTAACCGGCATAGGACTGATGGTCCTCGGTTTAAAGTGGGGGACTTGGTCTGGTTGTCCTCAAGAAATATTCCTATGAGAGTGGCATCTCCTAAATTTAAGCCTAGGTTCATTGGACCTTATAAGATCATGGAGATTCTTAACCCTGTTTCTTTTCGTTTGCTTCTTCCAGGGACATTTAAGATCCATAACGTGTTCCACAAGTCCTTGTTGAAGAGGTTTGTTGAGCCAGTGGTTCCTACTACTGTGCCTCCTGACCCTGTTTTGGTTGAGGGCAATCTGGAGTATGTGGTTGAGAAAATATTGAATTCTCGTTTTTCTAGACGGAAACTCCAGTATTTGGTTAAATGGAGAGGTTATGGTCAGGAAGACAATTCTTGGGTGTTTGCTTCGGACATCCATGCTAGGAGACTCATCCGTGCGTATCATAGAACTCATCCTGACCGACCTGGTTGCTCAAATGAGGGTTCGGTGACCCCTCCTCAAGGGGGGGTACTGTTGTGAATAGGCTGGAAATGAGTTCTGAGCAGAAGCTCCCTCTGGTGGTACAAACGGTACTGGACTGTCCAGTGAAGATTGTGAGGATTGGGAATCAGGTGTTACTGACTGGTCTTATATAAGGGAGTCACCTTCCCATCAGGGTTGCCGGTGATCAATTGTTCTGGTCTCAATCCTTGATTCCTGTTTCCTTGGAAGCCTGCTGTGTTGTGTCTGAATCTCCTGCTAACAGATAAGACATTTTCTTCTTTTTGTTTTTGTGCTTGATTTTTGCATTTTGTCCTGCACTTCTGTGGGGGCCTTCAGGGTCCCCTCTGGGGGCTTTTGCCTCTCAGTTCAGTTCAGCCACTGATGTTTGTACATTTGCTTTTTCCAGTTTTCTCAGTGGCTGCTGTTTTGTTTTTGGTTACACCAGAGAACTAATTTAGGTGGTTGAGGTCGTGTGATCTCAGGTGTTTTTGAAATTAGTAGAGTTGGTGCTTTTCAGGGTTTTTTGGGATTGCAGTAAGTGCCCTTCCTATCCTTTTCTATTTAGTAAATTTGGGCCCCAACGTTTGCTCATACTATTTTCTGTCTGTGTCAGTATTCCTTCTTGTCTAACCACCATTACATGTTTGGGGGCTTTCTTTGTTCATTGGGGCTCTGCTCCGGGGCAGATAGCTTTCCTCTTTCTATCTTTAGGTGTAGTTAGTTTCTCAGGCTGTGACGAGGCGTCTAGGACCAACGTAGGAATGCTCCACGGCTGCCTCTATTTGTGGTGGTTAGTCAGGGTACTGCAATCTCATAGTTTCCAACTGCTCTGGTGTATTTCCTTTTTGCCTGCTCTCCTCAGCTACCAAATCATAACACGTGGGTAGTAAAATCGTGATCCACCCGCGGCTGTTAACAAGAAAGCTGTCACAAACCCCTCCCATTGGTGCCCATGTCACATGATTGCAGGTTGACATGACAACTTGGGGTCTGCAATCCGATTTGTTGTCATTGCTGAATTGCTATGAGTGCCGCTCTATGGCTGGCGCTCATAGCAGATAAGCATTTTAGCTGCACATAGCAGCTTATAGTCTCCCATGGAAACTATTGAGGCCAGTGAAAAGTAAAAAAAATGTTTTAAAAAATATATAAAAACAAAAATTAAAATATAAAAGTTCAAATCACCACCTCCACTCAAAATAAAAAAAATATATATTTGGTATCGCCAAATTCAGAAACACCCGATCCATCAATATATAAAAAGAATTAATCTTATCAGTAAACGGCGTAATAAGGATAAAATTTAAACGCCAGAATTACTTTTTTTTGGTAGCCGCAACATTGCAATGAAATACAATAACAAGCAATCAAAACATTGTATCTACACCAAAATGGTATCCATAAAAGCATCAGCTTTGCAAAAAATAAGCCCCCACTCAGCCCCGGATCCCACAAAATGGAGACGCTACGGGTCTCAAAAAATGGCGCCTTTTTTTGGACAAAGTTTGGATTTTTTTTCACCACTTAAATAAAACAGAACCTATACATGTTTAGTATCTACGAACTCGTAATGATTTAGAAAATCATAATGGCAGGTCAGTTTTAGCTTTAAATAAACATGGTAAAAAAATTGTGGAATTGCACCTTTTTGTAATTTTACTGCACTTTGAATTTTTTTCCTATTTTCCAGTACACAATATGGTAAAATTAATGGGTTTGTTCAAAAGTACTACTCATCCCGCATAAAAATAAGCCCTCACATGGCCATATTGACCAAAAAATAAACAAGTTGTGGTTCTGGGAAGACAGGGAGCAAAAAACAGACCCAAAAACTGAAAACCCAACGTTTGTGAAGGGGTTAATATCATGTGATTTTCTTCATGACTGACACATTTATTGTACTGAGAAATAGCATTGTTCAGCCCTCATCATCACTGTTTTACCAGTGATAAGTCTGAGAACCTCATTAATTATGTTTTAATTTAACCCCTTTACCCCCGTGGGTTGTTTGCACGTTAATGCACGGGCCAATTTTTACAATTCTGACCACTGTCCCTTTATGAGGTTGATGATATCCCATACGTGAGGGAAAACCACTGTCTGGGCGCACGGCAGAGCTCGGAACGGAAAGAGTGCCGTTTGACTTTTTCAAACCAAAATTGTCTGGAAATGAGATTGGACGCAATGTCACGTTTGGAGAGCCCCTGATGGAAACCCCCCACAATTGACTCCATTTTAGGAGGGGTAGGTTTACTATTTATACCGGGTTTTTATATCAGTTTTTATGTTTGGCAGCTGTCACACGCTAAAAGAAGCTTTTTATTGCAAAAAATTGTTTTTGCATCACCACATTTTGAGAGCTATAACTTTTCCTTATTTTGGCCCACATAATCATGAGAGGTCTTATTTTTTTGCGGGACGAGTTGACCTTTTTATTGGTACAATTTTTGGGCACATGACTTTTTTATCCCTTTTTATTATGATTTTTGGGAGGCAGAATAAACAAAAACCAGCAATGAATTTCTTTTGGGGGGGCGTTTATACCATTCCGTGTGTGGTAAAATTGATAAAGTAGTTTTACTCTTCGGGTTAGTACGATTACAGTGATACCTCATTTGTATCTTTTTTTATGTTCTCACGCTTTTATAAAATAAAAACAATGTTATATAAAAAAAATAATTATTTTTGCATCGCTTTATTCTGAGAGATAACTTTTTATTTTTCTGCTGATGACGCTGTATGGCGGCTGTTTTTTGCGGGACAAGATGACATTTTCAGCGGTCCCATGTTTATTTATATTCATCTTTTTGATCGCGTGTTATTACACTTTTTGTTCGGCGGTATGATGATAAAGCATTTTTTTTTGCCTTGTTTTTTTTTTAAAGGGTTCACTAAAGGGGTTATCTAGTGAGACAGTTTTGTAGGGCGTGTCGTTACGGATGCTGCGATACTAAATATGTGTACTTTTATTGTTTTTTCTTTTTTTATTTACATAAAGACATGATTTATTTGGGAACATTTTTTTTCTTTACTTAGGAATATTTTTTTACACATGTTAATTTTTATTTTTTTTTACTTTTTTGCATTGTCCCAGGATGTGACATCACTGTATAGTGTCAGATCACAGATTTGACACTGCACAGCACTGACAGGCACTGCAGGAGGCTTTCTCAATGCCTGCTCTCAGCAGGCACTGAGAAGCCACCTCCCTGCAGGACCCGGAAGGACCCCGCGGCCATCTTGGATCCGGGGTCCTGCAGGGAGGAGGCCATCGGAACAGTGCGATAACATCGCTCTGTTCTGAGGGTCTCAGGGAAGCACGCAGGGAGCCCCCTCCCTGCGTGATGCTTCCCTATACAGCCCGAAAACTGCGATCATGTTTGATCGCAGTGTGCCAGGGGTTAATGTGCCAGGAGCAGTAGGTGACCACTCCTGGAACATAGTGCCGGGTGTCAGCTGTAATAATCAGCTAACACCCAGCCGCGATCAGCTGCTCTCCCACCGTGAGCGCAGCTGATCGCGTATGACATACTATCCCGTCACTGGGACTTTAAGTCCAGGTCACTTGGAGGGATAGTACGTAATATGTAGGAAAGGGGTTAATTAAATAAAAGTTTATTAATTTTTATTGATTTATTACTCATTTCTCTAATCACCTTCCAGCAGCATCGAAAGATATCTCCCCGCCCTAATGGGGAACAGGAAACACAATGAGGTTAAATACCCCTCCCCTTCCTGCAACCACCAGTGTTTTTCCTGTCCCCTATGGGGCATGAAGAGGTTTTACTGATAGTGCTGCCGTGGCCAGTGATCGGGAGCACTTTTTTTAATTTACCTGTCCATGCCAGGCAGCCGAGGTCAGGGGCTCCGCTCTCCTCCTACAAGGGCTGCTCCCGTCTCCATATTACATGTGACGGGGACCCTATCCTGTCCCTCCTGCGCCTCCTGGGGGCATAAAGTGGGGCGGTGATGTGTGGCCGGGGTCCTCCTGTAGCTCCCCGGCATCCTCCTCTCCCCATGCCGGCTGATTCCAGAGTCGCGCGTGCAGCGGAAGTGATGTCGGTCCTAACTTACGGTCTGCTTCCTGATGCGTTCCATGCTGGAACACACGTACATCCGGCCAGTGTCGGCGATCTCCGGGGCAGCTGCCATGATTGGGGTGTTCCCTTCGGGGTTCCCCCCTCTGGACCTGGGGAGGAGGAGCACAGAATTACGCTGGGACCTCGATTCTTTAAATCCTGGTTGGGCGATGCCTCCAGGTATGGCCCATTGTCTGTGTCCCTCTGTGAGTGGTGACAGACTGACCATATGGATGGCGGCAAACCCTCACTGTCTGCTTCTGCAGAGCCCAGCGTTCACACTCCTACTGTAAGTAGTGGATGTAGGTCCCTTGCTGTCCGAGTAGGGTTGAAAATTAAAAATATTCCGATATTTTGTTCCCATAGACTTACATTGGATTTCAGGTATCGGAACCGGGTTTCGGTATCGGAATGCTCAACCCTATGTCCGAGTTATAGCCTTATGGGCTACTTAGTATACCTTTCTCTCTCTTTTTAGGGAGACAAGGTCCCTGCCACCCCCCCCAAAATAAAAGGATAAGATGCCCAGCCGCAAGTGTGGTGTATGTGCTTCCAGGCATCCCTCAGTATATAAGAAAAAGAGCCATGCACTGACGGTGTTGTGTGCCGAACAGCCCTCTCTCTTGGACATCATCAAAACCCTCATCAATCAGGAGGTTCAATCCTCTATGGCTGCTCTTCCCCAGGCCCCAGTACCACAACCCCCTCCTCCTAAAAAAAGAAAGATGGCACCCGTGGAATCTGACTCTGACTTGGGCGAAATCCGTAACTCGGGTTCGGAGGATATTTGGGATAATGAGGGTTACACTTCCACCCCCAAGTCTGATAATTAAAAATATTATTTCTCTTCCGAAGATATGGAGGAGCTGATTGGTATGGTGAGAAGCACCATGGGGGTTTAGAAAGAGGAAGTGAGATACTGAGTGCAGGATGAGATGTTTGGAGGGCTAAAAACCTAAGGATCAGAAAGGGTTTCCCATATACAAGAATATTCAAAACCTTATCCTGCATGAGTGGGACCTCTCTGAAAAAGTACTTAGCGTCCCTACAGAGTTTGAAAATCACTTCCCCCTAGACGAGGATGGTTCTTTATGGGAGATCCCCAAAGTGGATGTACAAGTGTCCAGGGTGAACAAAAAGAGTTCTCTTCCGTTCAAAGATTGTTCCCAGCTCAAGGATCCCATGGATCGTAAAATCGAGAGCTTGCTAAGAAAGCCCTGGGACACCTTCATCAATTTGCTAAAAATGAATGTGACCTCAACATGCATCACCAGATCTCTATTTCTCTGGCTGCATACGTTAGAAGATCACCTTACCCAGGGGACTTCTAGTGAGGAGATACTCGACTCTCTTCCCCTCCTTCAGAAGGCAACGGATTTCCTTGCCGATGCCTCTGCTGAGTCCGTCCGGGTAGCGGCAAGATCTGCAGTCCTCTCCAATTCAGCCAGGAGAGCTCTATTGCTGAAGTCATGGGGGGGTGACTTTACCTCCAAAACTAAGCTCTGCTCTATTCCCTTTCAGGGACACTATGTTTTGGCCCGGTTCTCAACTAAATTCTAGAGAAAGCTACGGATAAAAAGAAATCTCTTCCAGAGCAGGAAAGCTCTAGGAAATGATTTTTCTTTCCCGTGACCAGTCTTCCCAGAGGAAGTTCGAAGGGAAAGGAAAAACTGGCCAATGGAGTTATCCAAAAGGTGGTAAAGGCAAGAATATATTTGTCTCCCACCACCAGCAAACCGCTGACAATGACTGTTCTCCGGTTGAGGGTCAACTCTCGGGTTTCCTTGCTCAGTGGCAAGCCATCCCTACAAACCAATGGGTTCTCTGTACCATACGGGACGGATTGAGGCTAGAATTCGAGAGTCCTCCCCCTCAATGCCTGAGAGTTAAGGTACTGCCACACTAAGCTATCCCGCTAGCGATCTCGTTAGCGTTGCATACTAATGAGATCGCTAGCGGGATTGTTTCTATATCGCTAAATGCTGCCGCATTTAGCGATATAGTTAACGACGCTATCGCCGTTAGCGATCTTCTTAACGACTTTAGCGGTACAAAAGTACCGCTAAATCGTTAAGAAAAGGTGCCACACAGCGATAAGATACTTACCCAGCGGGAGCGCCGACGAGAAAATAGGGTCCGGAACGATTCCAGCGACGAGCGAGATCACAGCAGGAAGCTCGTCGCTGGAAGCTGCCGCACTGAACAACATCGCTAACGGGATCGCTAAATAGTGACGTTTTTTAGCGATCCCGTTAGCGATATTGTTTAGTGTGGCATACCCTTTACTTCCCTTCAGTCTCCACATCTCCAAGAATCCTTGCTGTTAGATCTGCAAGGTCTACTTCAAGCAGAGGTGATATCTCAAGTGCCACAACAGGAGATAGGCAAAGGCCACTATTCTCACCTATTTAGTAATGAAGCCCTCAGGGAAACATAGGGTTATCATAAATCTGAAACCAATGAACCAGGTGGTCAAGTACAGATGATTCAAGATGGAATTAATCAGATCAACAATCCCGCTCATTGGACAGGATTAGGTGATGGCTACAGTAGATCTGAGGGATGCCTATTATCATATGCCAATCCATCCGGACCACAGGAAGATTCTCAGATTTGCAGTTTCCCATGGTCATTGGGTCAGTCATTACCAGTTCAATGTCCTGCCGTTCGGTGTTTCATCAGCACCTGGGTATTTACCAAGATTATGGCAGAAGCAGTAATCTTTATCTGACACCAGGGTTTGCATAATCCCCTATCTAGACGACTTTCTCATTGTCGCACCATCCATCCCTCATCTAAACTCAGATGTGACGGAAATCCTGAAATCACTACACTGGATCCGGAATTTGGAGAAATCGGACCTTCATCCTTCATCAAGGAAAAAAATTCCTTTGAATTCCTTTGGATTCAGGGGAAAGAACATCCTTCTTGTCCAGGGATCGTCAACTCGACCTTGTTCAAAGAATCTCCAGGTTCAGAGACCAGAGGGCTCCAACCTTAAGGGACTCAATGTCTATTCTGGGATCACTGACATTGTGTATCCAGGCAGTCTCCTGGGCTCGAGCCCATACAAGAGTCCTTCATTCTCAAGTGCTTCTGTACTCAAGAAGCCATCAAAATCCACTGACCAGGAGAGTTCCCCTTCCCGGTCACGTGAAATCCTCTCTTTCATGGTGGCTAAACTACCGAAACCTCCTGCGGGGAGTCAGCTGGGATCAGCTTCCTCTGAAGGTACTCACCTCAGATGCCAGTCGGAGAGGGATCTCACTTCCAGGAGTTATGGCCCCCAGACATCAGTTCCAGCTCCTCAAACCTGATTGAGCTGAAGGCAGTAGAGAAGGCATTGTAAGCTTTATCAGCCCTCATCCAAGGTCACAACATGGGTGTCTATTCAAACAACATGACAACATTGGCCTACCTCCGGCACCAAGAAGGCACAAAATGCGCCAGTTTAAAATCAATCGCTGCAAGGATTTTTTCCTGGGCAGAAAAATATCTTTTGTCCATCACAGCAGTACATCTAATGGGATCGGACAATATCCAGGCGGATTTCCTCAACAGGAAGGACATCCATCTGGGAGAATGGTGCCTGGACCAAGATTCGGTCAGATCGAGTCATCACGATCCTGATTGCTCCCATATGGCCAGGAAGAAGCTGGTACGGCGCGTTGATGGATATGGCTCAGGAAGGTCCTTTGCTTCTGCCCCAGAAGGTTGACTTCCTTCAACTTGGGCCCCTGTTACACCCAGACATGCGCAGGTTGAACCTTGCGGCCTGGTTACTGAGGCCAAAGTTCTAAAAGCTAAAGAACTCTCAGATGGAGTAATACAAACTCACCAGAAAAGTAGGAAGCCAGTAACCAACGTCATTTATGGCAAAGTTTGGAAAAGATTTTCATCCTGGTGTTTCCCGAATACTCCTGATCTCTTCCATCCTAATATCGCACAAATTTTAGACTTTCTTCAAAGGGGTTGGAATTAGGGCTCACACCTAGTACACTGAAACTGCAGATGTCAGCTCTGGGTTCCTTTTCTGACCAGGACTTAGCTGACCATCGCTGGGTTAAACGCTTAATGATCTCTGCAGCTAGGATTCGTCCTAGACTTCATAGCTTGGTTCCCCCCTGGGATTTGAATCTAGTCCTTAATAGTTTAACCCAAGATCCATTTGAACTCCTATCATCCATGATTTTAAAGAACCTGACCCTTAAAACTGTGTTTCTAGTAGCAATTACTACAGCTAGACACATAGGAGAGTTGCAGGCCCTATCAATACAGTAGCCATATTTAACTATCACTACGAATAGCATTATCCTTCGATTAGATCCCTCCTTTATGCCTGAGGTAGTTACGGACTTCCATAGAGGACACTGTTGTGAATGGACTTGAAATGAGTTCTGAGCAGAGGCTCCCTCTGGTGGTTACAAGCGGTACTGGACTGTCCAGTGAAGATTGTGAGGAGTGGGAATCAGGTGTTACTGACTGGTCTTATATAAGGGAGTCACCTTCCCATCAGGGTTGCCGGTGATCAATTGTTCTGGTCTCAATCCTTGAGTCCTTTTTCCTTTGTAGCCTGCTGTGTTGTGTCTGCATCTCCTGCTAACAGATAAGACATTTTCTTCTTTTTGTTTTTGTGCTTGATTTTTGCATTTTGTCCTGCACTTCTGTGGGGGCCTTCAGGGTCCCCTCCGGGGGCTTTTGCCCTCTCAGTTTAGTTCAGCCACTGATGTTTGTACTTTTGCTTTTTCCAGTTTTTCAGTGGCTGCTGTTTTGATTTTGTTACACCAGAGAACTAATTTAGGTGGTAGAGGTCGTGTGATCTCAGGTGATTTTGAAATTAGTAGAGTTGGTGCTTTTCAGGGTTTTTTGGGATTGCAGTAAGTGCCCTTCCTATCCTTTTCTATTTAGGTAGTTTGGGCCCCAACGTTTGCTCATACTATTTTCTGTCTGTGTCAGTATTTCATCTTGTCTAACCGCCATTACATGTTTGGGGGCTTTCTATGTTCTTTGGGGATCTGCTCAGGGGCAGATAGCTTTCCTCTTTCTATCTTTAGATGTAGTTAGTTTCTCAGGCTGTGACGAGGCGTCTAGGACCAACGTAGGAACGCTCCACGGCTGCCTCTAGTTGTGGTGGTTAGTCAGGGTACTGCAATCTCATAGATTCCAACTTCTCTGGTGTATTGCCTTTTTTACCTGCACTCCTCAGCTACCGAAACATAACAGTATCACCGGCCTAAAAATTGAAAATTGTATGGTACTCACAGAAGGGAAAAAATATTGTGAAAGAAAAAAGGTTGTCAGAGTTGTCAGAGATATTTTTCTGTTTGTTGCATTTTTTTCCCTCTGTATCTCTGGGTGCTGGGGAGGATTTTTTTTTTTCTTTCAATGGAGTTTGCACAGTTGTCTGGCTGTGTGGATCAGCTTGCCACTGAGGTTCGGAGTATTGCTGCCTATCTTGCTAGGTTGCCTGTTGTGGAACCTAGGATTCCCATGCCAGATTTGTTTTTAGGGGATCGAGCTAAGTTTCAGAATTTCAAGAATAATTGTAAATTGTTTTTTGCCTTAAAATATAAGTCCTCAGGGAACGCAGCGCAGCAGGTTCAAATTGTCATCTCTCTCCTGCGCGGCGATCCTCAGGATTGGGCTTTTTCCCTGACACCTGGGGATCCTGTTTTGAGTGATGTTGATGCATTTTTTCAGGCTTTGGGGTTATTGTACGATGAGCCTAATGTCACTGATCAAGCTGAAAAAGCCTTGTTGGCATTAAATCAGGGGCTTGATGACGCTGAGTTATACTGTCAGAGATTCCGTAGGTGGGCAGTCCTGACCAAGTGGAATGACGACGCTTTGGCGGCCCTTTTTCGGAAGGGTCTGTCAGATAATGTAAAGGATGTTATGGTGGGATTCTCTGTCCCCTCTGGTCTCAATGATTCTATGTCAATAGCGATTCAAATTGACAGACGTTTGCGTGAGCGGAGAAGTATGCGTGGAATGGTGTTGCCTTGTGAACCTGCTTCTGAACCCATGCAGTGTGATAGAGTGGTGTCTGGGGCACAGCATCATGAGTTTCGAAAGCGCAATGGGTTATGTTTCTACTGTGGTGATGCCTCTCATGCTATTTCAGTCTGCCCTAAGCGGGGAAGACGTTTTGCACGCTCAGTTGTCTTGGGTAGTGTTCAGACTAAGTTTTTATTAACTGTCACTCTGATATGCTCTCTGTCCTCATTTTCTGCTCAGGCTTTCGTTGATTCTGGAGCAGCTATTAACCTGATGGATTATGATTTTGCTAAACGTTGTGGGTTTCCCTTGATACCCCTACAGAAGTCTATTCCCCTACTGGGGATCAATTCTACCCCTTTGGCTGAGAATAAACCTCAGTTCTCTACTCAGGTGATAATGAGGGTTGAACCTGATCATCAGGAGTGCTGTAAATTTTTGGTTCTGTATAATCTGCATGATATTATCGTACTGGGCTTCCCTTGGTTGCAGTCTCATAATCCTGTTTTGGATTGGAAATCTGTGTCTGTAACCAGTTGGGGCTGCCAATGTGTTAATACCAACACTCCTGTTTTTTCTGCCTCCCCCCAGGCTCAGGATGTTCCTGACTTTTTGATTGATTTTTCTGATGTGTTTAGCGAAAGTAAATCTGCATCCTTGCCTCCCCATAGGAGCTATGACTGCGCTATTGAATTAGTGCTTGGTAGTAAATTCCCTAAAGGTCGCCTTTTTAACTTGTCTGTACCTGAACATGACGCTATGCGGTCTTATATCAAGGAGTCATTGGAGAAGGGTCATATCAGACCATCCTCTTCACCCTTAGGTGCCGGTTTTTTCTTTGTGGCCAAAAAGGATGGTTCATTAAGGCCGTGTATTGATTATCGTCTTTTGAACAATATTACTGTAAAATATCAATACCCGTTACCTTTGATTTCTGATCTGTTTTCCAGGGTGAAAAACGCTACTTGGTTTACCAAACTTGACCTCAGGGGGGCATATAACCTTATTCGCATTAAGCACGGGGATGAATGGAAGACGGCATTCAATACCCCTGAGGGGCATTTTGAGTACCTTGTGATGCCCTTTGGGCTCACTAATGCTCCTTCTGTCTTCCAGTCCTTCATGAATTACATTTTCAGGGATTTTGTGGATAAATTTCTGATTGTTTATTTGGATGATATCTTGATTTTTTCTAATGACTGGGACTCTCTCTGTATGTGAAGGGATCAAAGTGTCTTTTTGGCGTACAGAGGATCTCATTTCTGGGATTCATTTTGTCCCCATCTGTTATTGAAATGGACCCGGTCAAGGTTCAGGCCATCTGTGATTGGGTCCAACCTACTTCATTAAAGGCTCTTCAAAGATTTTTGGGTTTTGCCAATTTTTATCGTAAATTTATTGGTAATTTCTCGGTTATTGTTAAACCATTGACTGATTTGACCAGAAAGGGTTCTGATGTGGTGAATTGGCCTCCTGAGGCAGTCTCTGCATTTCAGGAACTTAAGCAGAGATTCACTTCTGCTCCTGTTCTACGGCAGCCTGATGTTTCTCTGCCATTTCATTTGGAGGTTGATGCCTCTGAAATTGGGGCAGGTGCCGTTTTGTCCCAAAAAGATCCAGAGACCTCTAAAAGTAACCCTTGTGCCTTTTTCTCTCGAAAATTTTCTCCTACTGAACGTAATTATGACGTGGGTAATCGGGAGTTACTGGCCATGAAGTGGGCTTTTGAAGAGTGGAGACATTGGCTGGAGGGAGCCAAACATCAGGTGGTGGTCCTTACGGACCATAAGAATCTGGTTTATCTGGAATCTGCCAAGCGACTCAATCCTAGACAGGCCAGGTGGGCCTTGTTTTTCACACGTTTTCATTTTGTGGTTTCCTTTCTTCCTGGCACTAAGAATGTTAAGGCGGATGCCCTCTCGAGGAGTTTCCTTGCGGACTCTCCTGAGTTATCTGATCCTTCTGTTATTTTGAAAGAGGGTGTAGTTCTTTCCGCCATCTCACCCAATTTGAGACTTGCTCTGGAGGGGTGTCAGGAGGATAGGCCCGAGCGCTGCACTGTTGGAAAATTGTTTGTCCCGGACCAGTGGAAAAAGAGTGTGATGTCTGAGATTCATTGTTCCGCGTTGGCTGGGCATCCCGGAATTTTTGGTACCAGAGACTTGGTTAGTCGTTTCTTTTGGTGGCCTACCTTGTCTCGTGATGTCAGGGAATTTGTGCAGTCCTGCGGGACTTGCTCTCGCTCTAGTGGTTTGTTGATGCCATTGCCTGTGCCCAAGAGACCATGGACCCATATCTCTATGGATTTAATTTCCGACCTCCCTGTTTCTCAGAGAATGACCGTCATCTGGGTGATTTGTGATAGGTTTTCCAAGATGATACATCTTGTGCCATTACCTAATTTTGCCTTTCCCTCCTCTAAATTTGGTGCCTTTTTTCCTTTCAGCACGGTTCTTTACACGGCATTCCTAAACTTTGTTTTGGAGCCCTTTTTTGTTCAAAACTTGGGGTTCAATTTTTTTCTCCTCGGGCGTTTCATCCTCAGACCATGGCAAACTGAGAGAACAAACCCAAAATTGGAGACTTATCTAAGATGCCTTGTGTCTGCTGTCAGGGGACGGGTCTTTTTTTTTGCCTTTGGCTAGTTTTCTCTTAAAATAGGGCAGCTCTGCCCCCTTTTATGTCTCCATTTTTTCGTAATTTTTGGGTTTTACCCCGATTTTTTCAGGACAGACGGAGGGTTTTTTTGTCTGCCGGTTGACTCTGTTTTGGAGCTTTTCAACAGATTTGGGGCCCGGGATGGAGAGGTTTTCCCCCTCTCAGGAGAGGGGCCCCGCGGTTTGCTAACCGCATGGACGGGTCCTCGGTTTAAAGTGGAGGGCTTGGTCGGTTGTCCTCAAGAAATATTTCCATGAAGTGGCATCTCCAAATTTTAAGCCTGGTTCATTGGGCCTTTAAAAAATCATGGAGATTTTTAAACCGTTTTTTTTTTCGTTTGCTTCTTTCCCGGCTTTTTAAAATCCATAACGTGTTTCCCCAAGCCTTGTTTTAAAAGGGTTGAGGGCCGGGTTCCTACTGATTTGCCTCCGACCCCGTTCTGGTTAGGGGAATAAATTTTGGTTGAAAAATATTTAATTTTTTTTTCAGACGGGAAAACCCGTATTTGGGTTAAAGGAGAGGTTAGGCAGGGAAGACAATCTTGGGTTGCTTCGACACCATGCAGAGACCACCGTGCATCATAATCTCACCCGACTGGGGCCTGGTTCTCAAGTGAGTGTTCGGTGACCCCCCCAAGGGGGTACTGTTGGAAGGACTTTAATATTCTGAGCAAGGGTGCCTCTGTGGGTTTCAACGGTCTGGACTTCCATAAAATGCGAGATGGAATCAGGTGTTACTGACGGTCTTATATAAGGGAGTCCCCCCTTCCCCCCAGAGTTTTCCGTGATAATTGTTTTTGGGTTTAATCCTTAGTCCCTTTTCCTTTTTAGCCTGCTTTTGT
>JARQOD010009987.1:0-29079 GCA_033576555.1 Oophaga sylvatica
CAGTCAGACGAGTATCAATACGGATGCAGTAGTTAATAAAGTCACCTAACGCAGTGGGAGGGTCGGCACGAGCAAGTTCATCCTTAATCAGTGGAGATAACCCCTTTCGAAAAATAGATTTTTTGGCGGAACTGTCCCAGGTGGTATCAAGGGCCCATCTCCTGAAATCCAAGGCATATTCAGCTACCGAGTGCTTACCTTGGCGCAAAGCTAACATGGCTGCTTCAGCTGTTGCACCTCGATTGGGGTCATCAAACACCTGCCCCATGGCTGAAATAAAATCATCAAGGTGATTCAAACAATCATCCTCAGTCTCAATCAGAGGGTTTGCCCACATTAAAGCCTTGTTGGTAAGCAACATAATTATAGTAAGCACCTTAGATCGTTCAGTGGGAAATTGTGAAGCATGTGCAGAAAAAAAAAGATTGCATTGATTAATAAATCCCCTGAATTTCTCACGTTCACCGCCAAAACGAAAAGGGGGCAACTTGGGAATCCCAGCACTCGGGGCTATGGCAGGAGCCTGGACTCTCCCTCTAGAACCTCAATCCTGGCTCGCAAATCCTGGGTAGTCTGTCCAACCACTTGCAAATTGTGATTATTGAGGTCCTGTAGATTTGTAAAACGGGTCTTTATATTCTGCAAATCTGCAAGGATATTATCAGTCACTCCGCAAAGTTCCTTTATGCGGGCCTCCATTTTCCAGATCTTTTAAGACAGGATTACTGGAAGAAGAGGAGAGAAAAAAAACAATAGTGTTCACCTGTGGCAACACTGCAGAGAGAAAAAAAAATTAAGGGAACTGCTCACCTGGAATGGTTGTGAGAAGTCACAACCACTATCATCACAGAAAGTTTCAACCAGACATCTGATATCCAGAGTTACAGCAGACAAAAAAGAGAAAAGAAAGGAAAAAAAAAAAACAATAGTGTTTACCTGTGGTAACACTGCAAAAAGAAAAAACTTAAGGGAATTGCTCACCTGGAATGGTTGTGAGAAGTCACAACCACTGTCATCACAGAAAGTACAACCGGACGTCTGATATCCACAGTACAGCAGACACAGCCTTCCAGACCCAGCAGACACTAACGTTTTGGCTTCAGAATCTTGTAATGTATGTAGTACAGTTCATATAGCGTCTTGTGCTTGGGTGCGATGAAAACACAGGAGTCACAGGTTTGATATAGAAAAGTCCTGTATTACTTCATACAAGTTGGCAGAAATAGTCACACAGTTTTCAGACACAGAAACAGGAGACACAGCAGGCCAGAGTAATCCAAGCTCAGCAATCACTCTCCAATACAGATTCAGGATCTTCTTCTCTGTTACCGTAAGTCCATGCAAACGTGGGTCTTTCAAAGAGCAGGGTTCAGAGTCCACAAGTGCTTCAGAGTTCCTCAGTAGGAATAGCTGGAGTACAAGGTCCAAGGCTTACAGGAGTCAAGTCACAGGTTCACTGCAGGCTAGATTCTGAAGCACTGATTGCTCAGCTGTGGCTGCTTAAGAAGCAAAGGAGAGAATCAGGGCGGGAACATGCAAGCTGGAAACTCCATTTTGACTGAGGGCAAGATAGCTGCAGCAAGACAGAAAGTAAAATGGCTGACGAACAAACTGAGTTTCAGGAATATATACATAGAACCTTACAGGTATAACCTTAGCAATTTTATCCATGTATCTGGGCAATATGCTCTATAACACTCTTGTATGGGGTTGCCTCGGTCTCCCCATACTTCCTTGGCTATATCTAGCAAGACCCGCAGGTGCCGACCATTATACCAATCTCAAAGGGAGAAAATCCAGTAGAGGCTTGGGGCACCTCTCTGACCGAAAACATTAGGTAGGGTAACAGGTAGTCCCAATCCCGACCATCTTTCTCCACTGCTTTCTTTAACATATGTTTTAACGTTTTATTAAAACGTTCAACCAGCCCATCCGTCTGTGGGTGATACACGGATGTTCGAATGTGCGAGATTTTAAGCAACTTACACAGCTCCTTCATCACCTTGGACATAAAAGGTGTGCCTTGGTCCGTGAGGATCTCTTTAGGGATTCCTGTCCTGGAAAACATATGAAAGAGTTCCCGTGCAATATTTTTGGACGCCATATTTCTTAAAGGAACAGCCTCGGGGTACCGGGTTGCATAATCAAGTACCACTAGTATCTATTGGTGCCCCCTGGCTGATTTCACAATAGGACCTACCAAGTCCTTCGCTACTCTTTCAAATGGTTTCTCTATAACCGGAAGCGGGACTAATGGACTGCGGAAGTGGGAAACCGGAGCATTTATCTGACACGTGGGGCAGGATTTGCAATAATCCCCCACATCTCGATAAACCGCTGGCCAGTAAAACCTCTGGAGGATTCTTTCCTGGGTCTTGTCCATCCCAGGTGTCCACCAAGCACGCGGTTATGTGACAAACTTAGCACCATACTTCTATATGGTTTAGGTACCAGGAGCTGACTCACGACCTCTCCATTGACCTTAGTGACCCTATATAGCAGGTCATTATTCATGGCAAAATGGGGAAATCGTTTATCAGAGCCGGGCTCTTGTGGGATCTCATTTAGAACCGTTATACTTTCCCTGGCATTTTTAAGAGTGGGGTTTCGCAACTGCTCACTCCCAAAATTGTCACGGGCCACAGGTAGGTCAGGGACATTCTGTTCCAGAGAACCATTATCCCCCTCCCCCAACATCACCTGAAATGGAAATTCATCATTATCATTATCATCTAAGTTCAACAACACACTAGCATTGTGGTCTGCCCCTATGGACCACGCAACCTCAGTAGGAGCTTCATCACACTGTCCGGTAGAACCGTTTTTTCCCAAAGACCCCCAAACAGGGGAAAGTCATGACCCAATATGACGGGGTGCATCAGGTTCTTCACTACCCCACTTCATACGAGATCTCCCCGAGTTTTGTGACGAAGTCCACGGAAGTCACCGGGTAGACTTTGGTATCTCCATGAATGCACACCACGCTCAGGTGTTTATCGGGGATGAAGTCCATATCAGCCAGGCTGGCATGTACCAGAGTCACTCGACTCCCTGAGTCTAGGAGGGCTTGTATGGGGCAGCCATTTATAACCCCCTGGGACACCTGTGGGCAATTCTCCTCGGCTGGGGTGGCCACGCACACTGGTTCCGCGAGGAGAGAGAGAGACCTTCCAGCATCACAGTCCATAGGTTCCCCCACTAGTGGACAGTTGGCTGAAATATGACCCCGTTCACGGCATCTCCAACACTGTCTCAGGTCTGGTGGTTGAGACGGGGAGACCTTTCTATATCTAAAAAACTCGGCACTCAACTTTAAGATAATTTTGACGTTTTTATTGTGATCAGTTCAATGATGTCAAACGTTTCGGTCCAGTAGGACCTTCATCAGTAACTGTACAAGAATAAATGATACAACAAAAATCAAAAAAATGCATTCATATGCAAATAAAGTATATACATGTGGAGCATAGATTAATTATGGAATACATCGATATAGGAAGAAGCAAAAATGGTTCAGTCATTTCAATACATCGTATACCCATTAAAGAATATGCACATACCGTATATCACAGAAAATTCTAAATGTGTTTCAGAGCAGGTTTATCGCCTATAGTGACCTGAAAGTATGGGTGATATCATGGATGCAGATATTTGGATATTGATATTTTCTGTGCAAGTGATTGTTAGATTACCGCTATGCTTACCCAGGAATTGGGATTGGCGCGGTTTCCACCGCTAGTTTAGTGTGCTGCGGAATAATTTATCATAATTACTATGCAAGAGATATCCACTCTGCTCGTGTTAAGCACAAAGTGTATGTACATACCATAAATCACAAAGACAGGCGTCCGTAGTGTGCAGACAGGTAGATACCGGCCTATAGTGACTAAAAATATATATATATATCCATGTGATTATTAGTTTCCACGCAGTGTGGGCATGAGACAAATATGAAGAAAGAGTTACCCGTAGTAAGAGACTGATAAATCTTATGCTTGGGCATATGCTGCAGCCTGAAATAAAAAATATGCTCAATGGATATATAAATATTTGAGCAGTGAACGCTAGTGGAGAAGCGCTGTATAAAGGTCCGTTTATCTTACCCTGTGGCAGTAGATATCGCGGTGTCCACCGCTGGATGAGTGCAGTGTGGGTTACCTGTGACCATTTCTTATAGACGCTAGTCCACGTGTGAGACTTCCTGGATCGGAGCGTGCGTTCCACCGGCGGTCGGAGGAAGTGACGTGACCGGAAGTGAGGTGTGCGTTCCATATGCGTCCCAATGTTGCATAGATATGGAGGTGTGTTTTAAGGTAGCACATGCTCAGTATAGATTATCAAGTGGGATCGCTAATACAGTCACTTATGGTGCAGATAGAGGACGGAAAGTTGATTGGTGAGGATATAAGTGCTCAAAACAGATTCTTGTGGAGACCTTTCTAGGCCTGGGAACTCCCGATACGGAAGCATCGGCCCTTGCCTCACACATGTCCCCTTGGGCCTGGCCCCGTCTATCAGCAGCCCCCCTGGCCCCACCAGCTGGAACCCTCTTACCGGGAGATGTCGGAGGCCGGGAACTCCGAAGTGACGACCGCTCGGACGGCTGGTCACGGAGGTAGTCTTTCGTGGCGGAGTACCTTTCAATCAGGCTGACCAGTTGATTGGCATCTTTGGGGTCTCCCTGTCGACCCAGAGCTGCACCTCAGGAGGAAAGGCCCAGATGTACCGGTCCACCACTACTTTTTTGACCATTTGGGCAGGGGTGCTGACGTCAGGCTCCAGCCACTTCTTTACTAAATAAATTAGATCATACATTTGTGAGCGAGCAGGCTTGTCCCCACTATATCTCCAGTTATGGACTCTCCTGGCACGGACTGCAATCGTAACACCCAGGCGGGCAAGAATCTCCGCTTTCAGCTTGGCATAGTCTCTGCTGTCCTGCTCGCTAAGGTCAAAATAGGCCTTTTGAGGTTCCCCAGTCAGATAGGGTGCGACCACCATGGCCCATTCAGATGGTGGCAGATTCTCCTTCTCTGCCAGTCTTTCAAATATAGCAAGATATGCCTCCACATCATCATGAGGCGTCATCTTCTGCAGGGTCTGTTTTACCGCCTTCTTTACCGCGGACAACGCAGGTGACCTTGTGGCATCACTCTGGGACGAGGTGCTGAGAGCCTGGCGTAATGCTGCAACCTGCTCCATTAATAATCGGTTAGTCTCCTGCTGTTGCACACTAGCTCGCACCATATGTTTAAGCAGCTCCTCCATGCTGTCAGACTTGTCTGTCCCGGCAATGGCAGCCTTTACCCAGGACATGCAGACTCCAACGTCTTTACCACAGCAAGTTCAGCTTTTTCTGTGCAGACACTATTAGGGCTACTGTCTCTTTAAGGCTGCTTTGACAGATGTTTTTTTTTTCTCTGCTGCTGTTTTAGCCACTGTGCTGCCTGCATTCGAGCACCAATTGTAACCAGTTCAAGGGGTATAGCTCTGGGATCGCCGTCTTGGGTAGACACATATTTTGTAGTTACCAGAGCTTGGCTTCCAGGAGACTCCAGCAGCGTCTGAAGTCAGATTCAGACTGAGAGCCCAGTCTGTGTAACTCTACCACCTATTTCTGGCTACTTAATTAGACAGCTGAGTGCACTCAGGGTTGAGCTGCAAGCCTGTACTGGATAGGGAGTGGAGTGAACGTCGTACTGCCATCCTACCTTCACTCCTACATTCCTTATGCCACCCAGCTAAGAAACCTGGGCGAGATGTATACCCCGTCCAGTACGCACCCCTTCACTGTCTCACAGTACTTTCATTTTTATTGACAGATAATTATTTTATGTTCAACAAAAAAGAAATTCCATCAGAAGAGTGAGGTTTCTATGGGTGCAAAATTTTCCCCCTCGGTGGCAAATCTTGTGATGGCATGGTTGGAAGAATGTTAAATTTTTAATGTGTCCAGCCTTTCTACACATCCATCAAATATTATATAAGATATAAAGATGGCCTACTTGTTCAGAATGGTGAGGAATCTGATATTCCTTTTATTCCTAGCATATCTTAATGACAATCAATTTAATTTATGTTTCACTAGCTTTACGAACAAGTTTTCCATAATGTTTTTAGATTTAGAATTTGTTGGCTACCATAACTCTCTCATCACTACCAAAACATACAGAAAACTGACATCTGGTAACATGATATCGCATGCACAAAGTTATCACCCACCTCATACTATTCGGCTATGGTGAAATTGCAGCAGTAGAAATGTATTTTGTGAAGAATCCAAAATCATCAATTCTAGACTAATAGAAATTATCCAACTTGGTTTCTGGCTCATACCACTAAAATTGTCCATTCTAAATAAAGAAACACCCTGATCAATAAAACAACCAAAATGCACCATGCAAAACAAACCTACCGTATATACTCATGTATAAGCCGACCCGTGTATAAGCCGACCCCCCTAATTTTGCCACAAAAAACTGGGAAAACTTATTGACTCGCGTATAAGCCTAGGGTGAAAAATGATTATGCCCCCATATGATGCTCCACGATTATGCCCCATATGCTGCACAGATTATGCCCCTATATGCTCCAGATTATGCCCCCATATGCTCCAGATTATGCCCAATATGCTTCAGAGATTATGCCCCATATGCTCCAGATTATGCCCCCATATATTCCCAGATTATGCCTCCGTATGATCCACAGATTATGCCCCCATATGCTCCATATTATGCCCCATATGCTCCAGATTATGCCCCCATATATTCCACAGATTATGCCCCCGTATGATCCACAGATTATGCCCCATATGTTCCACAGCTTATGCCCCCATATGCTCCATATTATGCCCCCATATGTTCCACAGCTTATGCCCCCATATGATCCATATTATGCCCCATATGTTCCACAGCATTATGCCCCCATATGCTCCAGATTATGCCCCCATATGTTCCACAGCTTATGCCCCCATATGCTCCATATTATGCCCCCATATGCTTCCAGCAGCTTATGCCCCCATATGCTCCATATTATGCCCCCATATGCCCCATATTATGCCCCCATATGCTCCATATTATGCCCCCATATGTTCCACAGCTTATGCCCCATTATGCTCCATATTTGCCCATTGTCCAATTCCCCATATGCTCCAGATTATGCCCCCATATGTTCCACAGCTTATGCCCCATATGCTCCATATTATGCCCCCATATGCTCCATATTATGCCCCCATATGTTCCACAGCTTATGCCCCATATTATGCCCCCATATGCTCCATATTATGCCCCATATGTTCCACAGCTTATGCCCATATGCTCCATATTATACCCCCATATGCTCCATATTATGCCCCCATATGTCCAATTATGCCCCATATGCTCCATATTTTCCCCATATGCTCCATATTATGCCCCATATGCTCCAATTATGCCCCCATATGCCAGATTATGCCCCATATGCTGCAAAAAAAATAAAAAAAATGACATACTCACCTCTCGTCGCTGGGGGCCAGGTGCCGGGGTCCTGAGCAGGCAGTGACACTGGCGCGCTATGGGGGACAGGTGCCGGCGTCACCGCTCACTCAGAACCCCGGCACCTGTGATATTTACCTTTCCTCTCTGCACCGCAGCGCTGCGTCCTCTTCCTGGTCCTCGGCAGTGAATGATCTGGCAGGGGGCGCGGCGCTCACTAATGACATTATCGCGCCCTCTGCTGATCATTCACCGCCAGAGGAGTCAGACGAGGACGCAACACAGCGGTGGAGAGAAGACAGGTAAATATAGCTATACTCACCCCTCCGCCGCGCGTCCCTGCAGCCTCTCCTCTTCTCCCGGCGCTCTCACAGCGCTTCCTTCCTACAGCGGTCACATGGTACCGCTCATTAAAGTCATGAATATGTGCATCTTCATGACTTTAATGAGCGGTGCCATGTGACCGCTGCAGGAAGGAGCCGGAGATCGTGGGAGAAGCAGGGGGGCTGCGGAGACCGCGGCGGCGGAGGGGTGAGTATAATACGACACCCATATATGACCCGTGTATAAGCCGAGAGGGGGACTTTCAGCCCTAAAAAATGGGCTGAAAATCTCGGCTTATACATGGGTATATACGGTACTTTATTATTTAATTGCTAATCTCATTTTACAGCAATTGCTATAATTGTTAAAGAGAACTTGCATATTCTGAGGGAGGACCACATAAGGGATTCCATTTTGGAGAAAGCTATTACAAATTGTTTTACACAAACCTCCAACTATTGGTAGCCATTATTCACCCAGTCTATAAAATCCAGGTGTGATCACAAACCATCCTGGCAATTGGTTGTCCATCAATGTTTTCCACAAATTGAAATTCACGTCACCACGAGACACTGATACTGCGCTATGACGTGCAGCTCAGTGTCTCTGCTGGCTGCAAGGCTGAACGCTCGCATCATGCGAACGTTCAGCATGGCATCTAGATGAAGCAGGACTAGACTCATTGCAGGACAATTGGATTATCTTCTCGGCGGACAGGTGAGGAATATGGCTGTTTATTATTTTTTGTCTTTTACAGGTGACATGGGCTTCAGTGGATTATCTTCTCATCGGACAGGTGAGGAATATGGTTGTTTATTATTTTTTGTCTTTTACAGGGTGATAGGCTTCAGTGGATTATCTTCTTGTCAGACAAGTGAGGATTAGGGTGCTTTATTATTTTTGTTTTTACAGGAGACATGGGCTTTAGTGGATAAGGCGTAACGGTGAGTATAACTTTGTTTTTTATTTTTATTTCAGTGTCAGAGTCAGTGTCTTTATTTCTAATATAAGACTTTTTCTGGTTCAGTGGGTTCGGAAAGTATTCAGGCCCCTTTAAATTTTTCACTCTTTGCTTCATTGCAGCCATGTGGTAAATGCAAAAAGTTAATTTTTTTCTCATTAACCCCTTTATTCCATCTGACGTACTATTCCGTCCATGTGCCCTGGGACTTAATTCCCAAGGATGGAATAGTATGTCACATGCGATCAGCCACGATCGCGGGTGGAGCGCAGCCAATTGCGGCCGGGTGTCAGCTGATTATCACAGCTGACACCCGGCACTATGTGCCAGGAGCAGTCACAGACCGCTTCCGGCACATTAACCTGTTGTGAATGTGCTAGAAATGAATTCTGAGCAGAAGCTCCCTCTGGTGGTTACAAACAGTACTGAACTATCCAATGAAGATTGTGAAGATTGGCGATCAGGTGTTACTGACTGGTCTTATATAAGGGAGGTTCCCTCCCATCAGGGTTGCCGTGATCAATTGTTCTGGTCTCATTTTTGATTCCTGTTCACTTTGTAGCTTGCTGTTTCGTGCCTTCATCTTCTTCTAACAGATAAGACATTTTCTTCTTTTAGTTTTTTGTGCTTGCTTTTTGCATTTTGTCCTGCACTTCTGTGGGGGTCTGCCGGGTCCCCTCCGGGGGCTTGTGCTCCTCTCAGTTTAGTTCAGCCACTGTTGTTTGTTCATTTGCCTTTTCCAGTTTTTTCAGTGGCTGCTGTTTAGTTTTGTTACACCAGAGAACTAATTTAGGTGGTAGAGGTCGTGTGATCTCAGGTGTTTTTGTAATTAGTAGAGTTGGTACTTTTCAGGGTTTTTTGGGATTGCAGTAAGTGTCCTTCCTATCCTTTTCTATTTAGGAAGTTTGGGCCCCAACGTTTGCTCATACTATTTTCTGTCTGTGTCTGTATTTCCTCTTGTCTAACCGCCATTACATGTTTGGGGGCTTTCTATGTTCTTTGGGGATCTGCTCCGGGGCAGATAGTTTTCCTCTTTCTGTCTTTAGGTGTAGTTAGCTTCTCAGGCTGTGACGAGGCGTCTAGGACCAACGTAGGTACGCTCCACGGCTGCCTTTAGTTGTGGTGGTTAGTCAGGGTACTGCAATCCCATAGATTCCAACCTCTCTGGTGTATTTCCTTTTTTGCCTGCTCTCCTCAGCTACCAAATCATAACAGTATCACCTGCCCAAAAACTGATATTTGTATGGTACTCACAGAAGGGAAAAATAGTGTTAAAGAAAGAAGATTGTCAGAGTTGTCAGAGATTTTTTTTTTTTTCTTTCCCTCTGTTTCTCTGAATGCTGAGGAGGATTTTTTTTTCTCTCAATGGAGTTTGCACAGTTGTCTGGCCGTGTGGATCAGCTTGCCACTGAAGTTCGGAGTATTGCTACCTATCTTGCAGGGTTGCCTGTTGTGGAACCTAGGATTCCCATGCCAGATTTGTTTTTAGGGGATCGAGCTAAATTTCTGAATTTCAAAAATAACTGTAAGTTGTTTTTTGCCTTGAAATCTAAGTCCTCAGGGAACGCAGCACAGCAGGTTCAAATTGTCATCTCTCTCCTGCGCGGCGATCCTCAGGATTGGGCTTTTTCCCTGACACCTGGGGATCCTGTTTTGAGTAATGTTGATGCATTTTTTCAGGCTCTGGGGTTATTGTACGATGAGCCTAATGTCACTGATCAAGCTGAAAAAGCCTTGTTGGCATTAAATCAGGGGCTTGAGAACGCTGAGTTATACTGTCAGAGATTCCGAAGGTGGGCAGTCCTGACCAAATGGAATGACGATGCTTTGGCAGCCCTTTTTCGGAAGGGTCTGTCAGAGAATGTAAAGGATGTTATGGTGGGATTCCCTGTCCCCTCTGGTCTCAATGATTTTATGTCATTAGCGATTCAAATTGACAGACGTTCGCGTGAGCGTAGAGGTATGCGTGGAACAGTGTTGCCTTGTGAACCAGCTTCTGAACCCATGCAGTGTGATAGTGTGGCTTCTGGGGCACAGCGTCATGAGTTTCGAAAACGCAATGGGTTATGTTTCTACTGTGGTGATGCCTCTCATGCTATTTCAGTCTGCCCTAAGCGGGAAGACGTATTGCACGTTCAGTTGTCTTGGGTAGTGTTCAGACTAAATTTTTGTTGACTGTTACCCTGATTTGCTCCCTGTCCACATTTTCTGCTCAGGCTTTTGTTGATTCAGGAGCAGCTATTAACCTGATGGATTTTGATTTTGCTAAACGTTGTGGGTTTCCCTTGATACCCCTACGGAAGTCTATTCCCCTACTGGGGATCGATTCTACACCTTTGGCTGAGAATAAACCTCAGTTCTCTACTCAGGTGATAATGAGGGTTAGTAGTATAGGTACACCCACTCTCGTCAAACTCAAATCTGACAGGTCGACACGCCCCCTATCATTTAATCCGTCTCCCTGTCAGATTGATCCAGGTCGTCACGCCCCCTGGCTGAACTTTGCTCAGGCTGTGAAATCTGGTCTGCTGGATTTGTGAATTTCAATCAAAGTGATTTATTCGTCTCTATTGATATTTTATGTAATAAGGATTTTATTGAAGTATCATCTTATAACACATTTGGAATTACGACGCTCATCTTATAGTTTTATTCAGTATATATATTTTTAGCTTGGCAGTGTATCTACACTTATATCAGTACTGGGAAAGAGTTTTAGTGAAATACAGACTTTTGTTACAGATCGGTAAGCTATTAGGAGCTGTGTTGAGAGGAGCATATTTTTCTATTTACTAACTAACATGGTACATAGATATACATCTTTACTGGCACATAGAAATGTAGTACAACAGTGTTGACATGAATTGTCAGAATGAGTGAAGGTCGATGCTACGGTAATTCATTTGCTAGAAATCACATATACTAAATAGCCCTGTATTGTGTCATGACCTGTAAGTACAATGAGAGAAGGTCGCATGCATTCATGAATTCATTTGTCTCTATTTACCTGTAAATGTGTGTAAAGTTGTTTTATCTGTGTGTCTGACGACACGCCCCCTATCATTTAATCCGTCTCCCTGTCAGATTGATCCAGGGCGTCACGCCCCCTGGCTGAACTTTGCTCAGGCTGTGAAATCTGGTCTGCTGGATTTGTGAATTTCAATCAAAGTGATTTATTCGTCTCTATTGATATTTTATTCAGTGACTTTGATTAGTCTGTGGAGTATTAGTGTATTAAAGAGGAGAGAAACTTTTAAGGACCCAGTAAATGTATAAGGAGTTCTAGTTAAATACAGACTTCTGTATATAACTAGTATATAAGGATTTTATTGAAGTATCATCTTATAACACATTTGGAATTACGACGCTCATCTTATAGTTTTATTCAGTATATATATTTTTAGCTTGGCAGTGTATCTACACTTATATCAGTACTGGGAAAGAGTTTTAGTGAAATACAGACTTTTGTTACAGATCGGTAAGCTATTAGGAGCTGTGTTGAGAGGAGCATATTTTTCTATTTACTAACTAACATGGTACATAGATATACATCTTTACTGGCACTTCCATCCGTAGATGTAAAGCTATTTTCTAGCAGAGAGTGCCCTGACATGAACTGTAAAGGGTCTGTATTAGAAGCACCCAGTAAATGTCTGTATTAGAATCCATCAGTAAATGTATGTAAAGCTCATTTCTAGCAGGTTTGTATAAATGTCCCCCAGTAAATGTGTAAAAGTTTGGAGCTGATATGTCTGTATGTAAAGGTGATTTCTAGCACTCTCTGTTAGAGATGGCTAACTTGTTACCAATGGCTGTGTACAAGGCTTGGGTTGTATTGAGAGGAGCATATTTTTCTATTTACTAACTAACATGGTACATAGATATACATCTTTACGTTATAGTTTTTATTCAGTGTTTATATATATATTTTTAGCCTGCCATTGTATCTACACTTATATCAGGACTGGGAAGAATGTAATGACATGGGGTTAGGAATCTCCAACCTAGTTTCTGGTTTGCTACAGATAGCTAATTTATTACCATTGAGAGAATGAGTGAAGGTCGATGCTATTGTGACATGTTAGAAACCACATATACTAAATAGCCCTGTATTGTGTCATGACCTGTAAGTACAATGAGAGAAGGTCGCATGCATTCATGAATTCATTTGTCTCTATTTACCTGTAAATGTGTGTAAAGTTGTTTTATCTGTGTGTCTGATACTGAGCTCTTTTAAGTCAACCTGTAAATGTATCCTATGACCACTCTATTGTGTGGGGAAAGTCATGGCGAGATTGAAATAAATTGAAAAAGGAAGCTTTTGCAGTATAAAATACAAATTTTATTAAGGTCTAAAATACATTATCATGGATAAAAATCCAAAAGAGTGGGATATACAGCATGCAGAAAAATAGCCAAAGTGTTGACATGAAGTTACAGCTCAAAGACATATACATTATCATGAATAAAAATCCAAAAGCGTGGGATATACAGCATGCAGAAAAATAGCCAAATGCAGACAGGTATGAACTACATTCAAATCAATATATAATAGTGCCCATCTCCATATCTTATATGTTATAACGATAATAGACTAATCCGGGGCTAAACAATAATAACCTACATATATTTGTCCATATATATGCAGTCTATGTAACTCACAATATCCCCCAATAGGCAGACATATATGCACTATATATAGGATTATAAGTATCTCAATGAAGCATGTATATCAATAAAGTAACTTCCCCATCACAGATGCTAATATAATGATGTTAGCATGCAAGTGCAGGGCTCACAATACATACTGTGCGTGCATATGAAGTCAATTAGCACATCCATATGAGGAGCTATATTAAAAAAGCAGTTGTGTATAGTTGGCCAATCAAATATTAGTTATGCGTTCGCTACCACTGTCAACCATAGCAGCTCTCATGATGCTAGCTAATCACAGATGCTAATATAATGATGTTAGCATGCAAGTGCAGGGCTCACAATACATACTGTGCGTGCATATGAAGTCAATTAGCACATCCATATGAGGAGCTATATTAAAAAAGCATTTGTGTATAGTTGGCCAATCAAATATTAGTTATGCGTTCGCTACCACTGTCAACCATAGCAGCTCTCATGATGCTAGCTATTCTGATCAGCTTATCATATCAACCATGAAGCCTCTTTTAACCCCTTCACAATAATGTACAGAGGAGTTTTTATGTTTTAATACTGATAGACATATCGTGAACTGACATATAGGGTCCATGTGAGACACCATATTTTTCAAATATTAGTTAAGCGTATATTTCAACATTTTTGCTCCTTCACAGATTTATTTTACATTATTTTTTTATTTTGCTTAAGGATCGGTACAGAGGAGTTTTTATGTTTTAATACTGATAGACATATCGTGAACTGACATATAGGGTCCATGTGAGACACCATATTTTTCAAATATTAGTTAAGCGTATATTTCAACATTTTGCTCCTTCACAGATTTATTTTACATTATTTTTTATTTTGCTTAAGGATCGTGTACAGAGGAGTTTTTATGTTTTAATACTGATAGACATATTGTGAACTGACATATAGGGTCCATGTGAGACATGCCTGGACAAGTCCGGGCATGTCTGGGCATGCCTGGACAAGTCCTGGTCACGGGACAGCCGTGGAAAAAACAATACTGAAATTCAAAAACTATGTGCTGGCCGTTAACACGCGCACAGTCATCTAGAAAATATTGAGCGAGTTGCTTCACAAACCCTCTCAAGGCATGTTGAATGTTAACGTTCCCGCTATGAGCTACACACATGACCAACTGTATAGCCTGGGATGCGTAGCGTTCTTGCAGCGCAGGCCTATTTTTAAAGACGCTAAGCCCCATCAGATATAAAAGACAGGCATGTTGAGACGTGTCCCGGCCTATTTTGGCACAGAACCACAACTATGCAACGATTTTGACCAGCATTCAACAAAAAATCGGGTACAAATTTTTTAACATACCGTGTTTCGGACCCTCAGACCATGCCAGAACTACTCTGTGCCATGTACTCTAACTCATAATATTCGATTTTGATCAGCATTCAACAAAAAATTGGGTGCTAACTTTTTAGCATACCTGTGTTTCTATAGCGAATACACGGACCCCTACAGCGCATCCCTATAGTGTAGTTTAATGTAGGGGGCAAACAGATTATCGCTGGTGCTTGGAAAATACCACATTTCATAGATGGTGGTGATCCGCTGAATCATTTTTAAACATTTCACGCCACTCATGCACCCACAGCACACTTATGCTGTACCAGCACCGCTGCAGCTAGTGCTTTTTAGCTAAAAAAAAGACCCTTATTTGCATCATTTTCATTATAGTACGACTGGTACATACCCACTCCTATGCAGCGATATTGAGTACCGTTCAACAAAAATCAGGTACAAACTTTTTAACATACCTGTGTTTCGGGCGCTCATGCCATACCAGAAGCACTCTGTGCCATGTACCATAGCCCATAATAATCGATCTTGATCAGTATTCAACAAAAAATTGGGTGCAAACTTTTTTAGCATAGCTGTGTTTCTGACTCCCATGTCGTACCAGAAAGACCTATTTTGGCACAGGCCTACACCTATGCAACGGTTTTGACCACTACTCAACAAAAATGGCTACAAACTTTTTAACATATCTGTGTTTCGGACTATCATGTCATAGCAGAAGCACCCTGGGCCATGTACTCTAGACCATAATATTCGTTTTTGATCACCATTCAACAAAAAATTGAGGCATGTTGAGACGTGTCCCGGCCTATTTTGGCACATGACAAATGTTTCTGACTCTCATGTCATACCAGAAGCACCTGTGCCATGTACTCTAGACCATAATATTTCACATCGGGTATGGGAACTACATAGCTTTGTTTTCTCAGGTATTTAAAAAAGTGTGGAAAACTGAAAATCCCGCGGCCTGTGGTAATTTAGTGAGAACCATATAGACAAATCGGGTATCGTCACACACGAGACCACGACACCTCGGGCTATCACATTTACCACTAGTTTTCAAAAATCAGCTCCTTAACAATAAAGTAAGAATCGTAGCGTCCTGCATTGTGGTCTATAAATGTATAGTTTGAAAATTTACCGTTGCTAAAGAACAGTAAAAAGTCGTGCGTACAACTATCAGCCCCAAAACTCTCACCACTATCACAAACACTATTGCCTACAGAGGCGCCCCGCGAGAATTTCTGTATGTGTGTATCAAGATGCTCCCTGCTATGACCGAATGTTTGCTCGTGGATGCTGGCATTTCCAGTGACATCATAGTTGTGTAAATGCGCTGGGGCACGTGTATCGATCCCCTAGGTTGTAATGCGTGATCATTTTAATTATTTTTCAATTCATAACCATACGTTCTCAGGCAGACAGGTTTATTTCACAGAAGTTGACTGTACAGTTGCATAATCTTTGTTTAAAATCATACATTTGCATAATTTTGTTTAAAATCGCACAGTTCTGCGATAATGTCGGGTGTTGGACACGCACTTATCAGTCTTTCATACGTGTCGCAGAAAGATTTTAGTCTGTTCTGCGAGAGTTTATTATGCACGTACTGTGCAGACATGTCAAGAAACATTTTGGTGTGTTCACCAGTCCATACGTGTGTTGGTGTGTAAGGCGATCGACCATCATCCTTCTGCTTCTTACTTACACGACGGCGCGATACCGTGCGTTTCTTTGACGGTAATGCATCGGCTGAATTGGCAGCTGCTGCTTCCGCGTTGCTATTTGCAGATTCTGTAGCTTGACACAGACGTATATTCTTAAGCCGACTACTCTCAGTATTCCCGGGGTGCTCGGTTGGCGCGTCGTTTTCTTCACGATCTGCGACACACCCGTGTGAAAGAGGCTCCGTTCTCACTTCCGTTCTGTTCTCAAATCCATAATTGCGCTGCTGCAAAACTCGCGAATGACGATCCTCCGTAACTAAAGAAAAGATACATGGTGTAGTTAACCGCTAAGTGGGGGAGATTAGGAAGAGCTACATGAGCCACTTGGCTCTGATTCAACGCGATATTTGTAAAGCTACTAGCACCGATTATCTGTGAAACCGATGCATGATTGTTTGTATAAGTACACTATAGAGCGGCCTAGACATATATACTTACAAGTATGCCCCGGGTGCTGATCTACAGAGAATGCTGAATTAACAGACATCTCGCTGCCGGGCGCCGCCGTATGGGGCTGTTTTCTCCCTCAAACTGCAACCTCACGGGCGATACTTTAGCAGCTGTAAATAAAATATAACATACATGAATGCGCACAACACATGCACAAAGCTAACTTGACACAGGTAAATAAAACTAGTTACCGCAGAAATTTTTATCTGCGTGTATAAGTACACTATAGAACTGCGTAGACATATATGCTTACAAGTATGAGACGTGTAGTGTAGTTCAGAGATTGGTGAATTAAACGGTGTGGAGGTGCTCGGGCGTTTTCGTATGGGTGTGTTTTCTTTTTCAAGCTGCAGCCTCCTGCTCGTTAGTTTAACATCTGTAAATAAAATATAACTATTACTCGCCACAGAAATGATATCTACGCGGGCCACACGCACAAAGCTAAATTCGCAAAGCTATCGTAACGCGCGTAAATAAAATATATCCACTAGTTATTGGTGGCGTCACAGGGTACAGAGGGTACAAACACATATCACCCTGGTTTCATGGACCCGCTACCTTTTCTATTCCAGAGCCGTGTGCTTAGCGAATCACCCCATCTTTTAGGAGCGTTGGGAGGATTATAGTCCGGTTCTACGAACTCGACATCTGAATCCTGGGGATCCTCCACGATCTCAACATCGGAATCGCGATGCTCGAGCGGCTCAGTCGCCACAGGGTTTCCAACCGTCCAGTCCGCTACAGCTGTATCTGTATGAGAAAATGTTTATATTATTAAAACATGTCTAGCTAACGACCCAGTCAGCTACAATAAAATTAACTGTATGGATTTTAGCGGCAGTCTATATTAATTATTAATATTAATAGTAGACGTTATAAATTTACAGCTAGAGGGTAATGATGGTGACGCTTCGGGTGTGAAATATTGTTTCAAGGTGCTTAACCGGCATGATGTCCCTGTAAAACATGAATAGATTTTTTCTATCTAGCAGTTCATGGTATTGACAGAGGGCGTGTTCTCTCTGTTAGCCCCCAATAAATACAACCAGCTCCCAAGCGATACACAGCTCACCTGTAAGGCTTCAAACCTCACAGACCACAACTCCGATCTGAACAGGACTATAGTGAGTATTTTTACGGATTTCGTTTCAATTATATTAAGTTAGTATAGTTTAAGTGTTTATCTGCATGAATAGGTTACCCTTGTTTTCATAGTTGGTCTTTAGAGCTAAAGTGCGTATTTTTATGTCTTTTGTTTCAGCTATATTTAAGTTTGTGTAGTGTTTGCATGAATAGGTTACCAGTGTTTTCATAGTTGATCTTTAGAGCTAAAGTGCGTATTTTTATGTCTTTTGTTTCAATTATATTTAAGTTTGTGTAGTATTTGCATGAATAGGTTAAGCGTGTTTTCATACTTGATCTTTAGAGCTAAAGTGCGTATTTTTATGTCTCGTGAATATCCACGTTTGTTTCAATTATATTTAAGTTTGTGTAGTATTTGCATGAACAGCTTAGTCGTGTTTTCATACTTGATCTTTATTTGCTTTAATTTAATAGCGGACCCTTTTTATTCAAGATGGAGTCCAGATATTCTCGCGTTCAATATTCTGCTTTGCTTTCACCAGAACAATCGGGTAAATTTTACACCGTATATAGTGTACGTCGTATTGTGTTGGGCTGTCTGAGTCTGCGCTTTGTATATATAAACGATATATTTCATTCTTTCTTATTTAAGAAGAGGGAGTCCATTCAGACTACTCCTACGAGAACCGGTTCATTACGCAGAACCTGTTAGAGGAAGGCAACTCTGCTAGCGGGCGACGAGCCTCAAGCTCTCACCAGTCTGTCACAGGCAAGAAACCTATAGCTATATCATATGTTTTAAACCTATGTATCTAGACGGGTAAACGTGGTAGCTGTAAATTTATAACGTCTACTATTAATATTAATAATTAATATAGACTGCCGCTAAAATCCATACAGTTAATTTTATTTTAGCTGACTGGGTCGTTAGCTAGACATGTTTTAATAATATAAACATTTTCTCATACAGATACAGCTGTAGCGGACTGGACGGTTGGAAACCCTGTGGCGACTGAGCCGCTCGAGCATCGCGATTCCGATGTTGAGATCGTGGAGGATCCCCAGGATTCAGATGTCGAGTTCGTAGAACCGGACTATAATCCTCCCAACGCTCCTAAAAGATGGGGTGATTCGCTAAGCACACGGCTCTGGAATAGAAAAGGTAGCGGGTCCATGAAACCAGGGTGATATGTGTTTGTACCCTCTGTACCCTGTGACGCCACCAATAACTAGTGGATATATTTTATTTACGCGCGTTACGATAGCTTTGCGAATTTAGCTTTGTGCGTGTGGCCCGCGTAGATATCATTTCTGTGGCGAGTAATAGTTATATTTTATTTACAGATGTTAAACTAACGAGCAGGAGGCTGCAGCTTGAAAAAGAAAACACACCCATACGAAAACGCCCGAGCACCTCCACACCGTTTAATTCACCAATCTCTGAACTACACTACACGTCTCATACTTGTAAGCATATATGTCTACGCAGTTCTATAGTGTACTTATACACGCAGATAAAAATTTCTGCGGTAACTAGTTTTATTTACCTGTGTCAAGTTAGCTTTGTGCATGTGTTGTGCGCATTCATGTATGTTATATTTTATTTACAGCTGCTAAAGTATCGCCCGTGAGGTTGCAGTTTGAGGGAGAAAACAGCCCCATACGGCGGCGCCCGGGCAGCGAGATGTCTGTTAATTCAGCATTCTCTGTAGATCAGCACCCGGGGCATACTTGTAAGTATATATGTCTAGGCCGCTCTATAGTGTACTTATACAAACAATCATGCATCGGTTTCACAGATAATCGGTGCTAGTAGCTTTACAAATATCGCGTTGAATCAGAGCCAAGTGGCTCATGTAGCTCTTCCTAAATCTCCCCCACTTAGCGGTTAACTACACCATGTATCTTTTCTTTAGTTACGGAGGATCGTCATTCGCGAGTTTTGCAGCAGCGCAATTATGGATTTGAGAACAGAACGGAAGTGAGAACGGAGCCTCTTTCACACGGGTGTGTCGCAGATCGTGAAGAAAACGACGCGCCAACCGAGCACCCCGGGAATACTGAGAGTAGTCGGCTTAAGAATATACGTCTGTGTCAAGCTACAGAATCTGCAAATAGCAACGCGGAAGCAGCAGCTGCCAATTCAGCCGATGCATTACCGTCAAAGAAACGCACGGTATCGCGCCGTCGTGTAAGTAAGAAGCAGAAGGATGATGGTCGATCGCCTTACACACCAACACACGTATGGACTGGTGAACACACCAAAATGTTTCTTGACATGTCTGCACAGTACGTGCATAATAAACTCTCGCAGAACAGACTAAAATCTTTCTGCGACACGTATGAAAGACTGATAAGGGCGTGTCCAACACCCGACATTATCGCAGAACTGTGCGATTTTAAACAAAATTATGCAAATGTATGATTTTAAACAAAGATTATGCAACTGTACAGTCAACTTCTGTGAAATAAACCTGTCTGCCTGAGAACGTATGGTTATGAATTGAAAAATAATTAAAATGATCACGCATTACAACCTAGGGGATCGATACACGTGCCCCAGTGCATTTACACAACTATGATGTCACTGGAAATGCCAGCATCCACGAGCAAACATTCGGTCATAGCAGGGAGCATCTTGATACACACATACAGAAATTCTCGCGGGGCGCCTCTGTAGGCAATAGTGTTTGTGATAGTGGTGAGAGTTTTGGGGCTGATAGTTGTACGCACGACTTTTTACTGTTCTTTAGCAACGGTAAATTTTCAAACTATACATTTATAGACCACAATGCAGGACGCTAGGATTCTTACTTTATTGTTAAGGAGCTGATTTTTGAAAACTAGTGGTAAATGTGATAGCCCGAGGTGTCGTGGTCTCGTGTGTGACGATACCCGATTTGTCTATATGGTTCTCACTAAATTACCACAGGCCGCGGGATTTTCAGTTTTCCACACTTTTTTAAATACCTGAGAAAACAAAGCTATGTAGTTCCCATACCCGATGTGAAATATTATGGTCTAGAGTACATGGCACAAGGTGCTTCTGGTATGACATGAGAGTCAGAAACATTTGTCATGTGCCAAAATAGGCAGGGACACGTCTCAACATGCCTCAATTTTTTGTTGAATGGTGATCAAAAACTGAATATTATGGTCTAGAGTACATGGCCCAGGGTGCTTCTGCTATGACATGATAGTCCGAAACACAGATATGTTAAAAAGTTTGTAGCCATTTTTGTTGAGTAGTGGTCAAAACCGTTGCATAGGTGTAGGCCTGTGCCAAAATAGGTCTTTCTGGTACGACATGGGAGTCAGAAACACAGCTATGCTAAAAAAGTTTGCACCCAATTTTTTGTTGACTACTGATCAAGATCGATTATTATGGGCTATGGTACATGGCACAGAGTGCTTCTGGTATGGCATGAGCGCCCGAAACACAGGTATGTTAAAAAGTTTGTACCTGATTTTTGTTGAACGGTACTCAATATCGCTGCATAGGAGTGGGTATGTACCAGTCGTACTATAATGAAAATGATGCAAATAAGGGTCTTTTTTTTAGCTAAAAAGCACTAGCTGCAGCGGTGCTGGTACAGCATAAGTGTGCTGTGGGTGCATGAGTGGCGTGAAATGTTTAAAAATGATTCAGCGGATCACCACCATCTATGAAATGTGGTATTTTCCAAGCACCAGCGATAATCTGTTTGCCCCCTACATTAAACTACACTATAGGGATGCGCTGTAGGGGTCCGTGTATTCGCTATAGAAACACAGGTATGCTAAAAAGTTAGCACCCAATTTTTTGTTGAATGCTGATCAAAATCGAATATTATGAGTTAGAGTACATGGCACAGAGTGCTTCTGGCATGGTCTGAGGGTCCGAAACACGGTTATGTTAAAAATTTGTACCCGATTTTTTGTTGAATGCTGGTCAAAATCGTTGCATAGTTGTGGTTCTGTGCCAAAATAGGCCGGGACACGTCTCAACATGCCTGTCTTTTATATCTGATGGGGCTTAGCGTCTTTAAAAATAGGCCTGCGCTGCAAGAACGCTACGCATCCCAGGCTATACAGTTGGTCATGTGTGTAGCTCATAGCGGGAACGTTAACATTCAACATGCCTTGAGAGGGTTTGTGAAGCAACTCGCTCAATATTTTCTAGATGACTGTGCGCGTGTTAACGGCCAGCACATAGTTTTTGAATTTCAGTATTGTTTTTCCACGGCTGTCCCGTGACCAGGACTTGTCCAGGCATGCCCAGACATGCCCGGACTTGTCCAGGCATGTCTCACATGGACCCTATATGTCAGTTCACAATATGTCTATCAGTATTAAAACATAAAAACTCCTCTGTACACGATCCTTAAGCAAAATAAAAAAATAATGTAAAATAAATCTGTGAAGGAGCAAAATGTTGAAATATACGCTTAACTAATATTTGAAAAATATGGTGTCTCACATGGACCCTATATGTCAGTTCACGATATGTCTATCAGTACTAAAACATAAAAACTCCTCTGTACACGATCCTTAAGCAAAATAAAAAAATAATGTAAAATAAATCTGTGAAGGAGCAAAAATGTTGAAATATACGCTTAACTAATATTTGAAAAATATGGTGTCTCACATGGACCCTATATGTCAGTTCACGATATGTCTATCAGTATTAAAACATAAAAACTCCTCTGTACATTATTGTGAAGGGGTTAAAAGAGGCTTCATGGTTGATATGATAAGCTGATCAGAATAGCTAGCATCATGAGAGCTGCTATGGTTGACAGTGGTAGCGAACGCATAACTAATATTTGATTGGCCAACTATACACAAATGCTTTTTTAATATAGCTCCTCATATGGATGTGCTAATTGACTTCATATGCACGCACAGTATGTATTGTGAGCCCTGCACTTGCATGCTAACATCATTATATTAGCACCTGTGATTAGCTAGCATCATGATAGCTGCTATGGTTGACAGTGGTAGCGAACGCATAACTAATATTTGATTGGCCAACTATACACAACTGCTTTTTTAATATAGCTCCTCATATGGATGTGCTAATTGACTTCATATGCACGCACAGTATGTATTGTGAGCCCTGCACTTGCATGCTAACATCATTATATTAGCATCTGTGATGGGGACGTTACTTTATTGATATACATGCTTCATTGAGATACTTATAATCCTATATATAGTGCATATATGTCTGCCTATTGGGGGATATTGTGAGTTACATAGACTGCATATATATGGACAAATATATGTAGGTTATTATTGTTTAGCCCCGGATTAGTCTATTATCGTTATAACATATAAGATATGGAGATGGGCACTATTATATATTGATTTGAATGTAGTTCATACCTGTCTGCATTTGGCTATTTTTCTGCATGCTGTATATCCACGCTTTTGGATTTTTATTCATGATAATGTATATGTCTTTGAGCTGTAACTTCATGTCAACACTTTGGCTATTTTTCTGCATGCTGTATATCCCACTCTTTTGGATTTTTATCCATGATAATGTATTTTAGACCTTAATAAAATTTGTATTTTATACTGCAAAAGCTTCCTTTTTCAATTTATTTCAATCTCGCCATGACTTTCCCCACACAATAGAGTGGTCATAGGATACATTTACAGGTTGACTTAAAAGAGCTCAGTATCAGACACACAGATAAAACAACTTTACACACATTTACAGGTAAATAGAGACAAATGAATTCATGAATGCATGCGACCTTCTCTCATTGTACTTACAGGTCATGACACAATACAGGGCTATTTAGTATATGTGGTTTCTAACATGTCACAATAGCATCGACCTTCACTCATTCTCTCAATGGTAATAAATTAGCTATCTGTAGCAAACCAGAAACTAGGTTGGAGATTCCTAACCCCATGTCATTACATTCTTCCCAGTCCTGATATAAGTGTAGATACAATGGCAGGCTAAAAATATATATATAAACACTGAATAAAAACTATAACGTAAAGATGTATATCTATGTACCATGTTAGTTAGTAAATAGAAAAATATGCTCCTCTCAATACAACCCAAGCCTTGTACACAGCCATTGGTAACAAGTTAGCCATCTCTAACAGAGAGTGCTAGAAATCACCTTTACATACAGACATATCAGCTCCAAACTTTTACACATTTACTGGGGGACATTTATACAAACCTGCTAGAAATGAGCTTTACATACATTTACTGATGGATTCTAATACAGACATTTACTGGGTGCTTCTAATACAGACCCTTTACAGTTCATGTCAGGGCACTCTCTGCTAGAAAATAGCTTTACATCTACGGATGGAAGTGCCAGTAAAGATGTATATCTATGTACCATGTTAGTTAGTAAATAGAAAAATATGCTCCTCTCAACACAGCTCCTAATAGCTTACCGATCTGTAACAAAAGTCTGTATTTCACTAAAACTCTTTCCCAGTACTGATATAAGTGTAGATACACTGCCAAGCTAAAAATATATATACTGAATAAAACTATAAGATGAGCGTCGTAATTCCAAATGTGTTATAAGATGATACTTCAATAAAATCCTTATATACTAGTTATATACAGAAGTCTGTATTTAACTAGAACTCCTTATACATTTACTGGGTCCTTAAAAGTTTCTCTCCTTTTAATACACTAATACTCCACAGACTAATCAAAGTCACTGAATAAAATATCAATAGAGACGAATAAATCACTTTGATTGAAATTCACAAATCCAGCAGACCAGATTTCACAGCCTGAGCAAAGTTCAGCCAGGGGGCGTGACGCCCTGGATCAATCTGACAGGGAGACGGATTAAATGATAGGGGGCGTGTCGTCAGACACACAGATAAAACAACTTTACACACATTTACAGGTAAATAGAGACAAATGAATTCATGAATGCATGCGACCTTCTCTCATTGTACTTACAGGTCATGACACAATACAGGGCTATTTAGTATATGTGATTTCTAGCAAATGAATTACCGTAGCATCGACCTTCACTCATTCTGACAATTCATGTCAACACTGTTGTACTACATTTCTATGTGCCAGTAAAGATGTATATCTATGTACCATGTTAGTTAGTAAATAGAAAAATATGCTCCTCTCAACACAGCTCCTAATAGCTTACCGATCTGTAACAAAAGTCTGTATTTCACTAAAACTCTTTCCCAGTACTGATATAAGTGTAGATACACTGCCAAGCTAAAAATATATATACTGAATAAAACTATAAGATGAGCGTCGTAATTCCAAATGTGTTATAAGATGATACTTCAATAAAATCCTTATTACATAAAATATCAATAGAGACGAATAAATCACTTTGATTGAAATTCACAAATCCAGCAGACCAGATTTCACAGCCTGAGCAAAGTTCAGCCAGGGGGCGTGACGACCTGGATCAATCTGACAGGGAGACGGATTAAATGATAGGGGGCGTGTCGACCTGTCAGATTTGAGTTTGACGAGAGTGGGTGTACCTATACTACTAGGGTTGAACCTGATCATCAGGAGAGTTGCAAATTTTTGGTGCTGTATAATCTGCATGACATTATCGTACTGGGTTTCCCTTGGTTACAGTCTCATAATCCTGTTTTGGATTGGAAATCTGTGTCTGTAACCAGTTGGGGCTGCCAATGTGTTAATACCAACACTCCTGTTTTTTCTGCCTCCCCCCAGGCTCAGGATGTTCCTGACTTTTTGACTGATTTTTCTGATGTGTTTAGCGAAAGAAAATCTGCATCCTTGCCCCCCATAGGAGCTATGACTGCGCTATTGAATTAGTGCCTGGTAGTAAATTCCCTAAAGGTCGCCTTTTTAACTTGTCTGTACCTGAACATGACGCTATGCGGTCTTATATCAAGGAGTCATTGGAGAAGGGTCATATCAGACCATCCTCTTCACCCTTGGGTGCCGGTTTTTTTCTTTGTGGCCAAAAAAGGATGGTTCATTAAGGCCGTGCATTGATTATCGTCTCTTGAACAATATCACTGTGAAATATCAATATCCGTTACCCTTGATTTCTGACCTGTTTTCCAGGGTGAAAAGTGCTACTTGGTTTACCAAGCTTGACCTCAGGGGGGCATATAACCTTATTCGCATTAAGCACGGGGATGAATGGAAGACGGCATTTAATACCCCAGAGGGGCATTTTGAGTACCTAGTGATGCCCTTTGGGCTCACTAATGCTCCTTCCGTCTTCCAGTCCTTCATGAATGACATTTTCAGGGATTTTGTGGATAAATTTCTGATTGTTTATTTGGATGATATCTTGATTTTTTCCAATGACTGGGACTCTCATGTGAAACATGTTCGGACTGTGTTCCAGATTTTGAGAGAGAATGCTCTGTATGTAAAGGGATCAAAGTGTCTTTTTGGCGTACAGAGGATCTCATTTCTGGGATTCATTTTGTCCCCATCTGTTATTGAAATGGACCCGGTCAAGGTTCAGGCCATCTGTGATTGGGTCCAACCTACTTCATTAAAGGCTCTTCAAAGATTCTTGGGTTTTGCCAATTTTTATCGTAAATTTATTGGTAATTTCTCTGTTATTGTTAAACCATTGACTGATTTGACCAAAAAGGGTTCTGATGTGTTGAATTGGCCTCCTGAGGCAGTCTCTGCGTTTCAGGAACTTAAGCAGAGATTCACTTCTGCTCCTGTTCTACGGCAGCCTGATGTTTCTCTGCCATTTCAGGTGGAGGTTGATGCCTCTGAAATTGGGGCAGGTGCCGTTTTGTCCCAAAGAGATCCAGAGACCTCTAAAAGTAACCCTTGTGCCTTTTTCTCTCGAAAATTTTCTCCAACTGAATGTAATTATGACGTGGGTAATCGGGAGTTATTGGCCATGAAGTGGGCTTTTGAAGAGTGGAGACATTGGCTGGAGGGAGCCAAACATCAGGTGGTGGTCCTCACGGACCATAAGAATCTGGTTTATCTGGAATCAGCCAAGCGACTTAATCCTAGACAGGCCAGGTGGGCCTTGTTTTTCACACGTTTTAATTTTGTGGTTTCCTTTCTTCTTGGCACTAAGAATGTTAAGGCGGATGCCCTCTCGAGGAGTTTCCTTGCGGACTCTCCTGAGTTATCTGATCCTGCTGTTATTTTGAAAGAGGGTGTAGTTCTTTCCGCCATCTCGCCCAATTTGAGACTGGCTCTGGAAGGGTGTCAGGAGGATAAACTCGAGCGCTGCCCTATTGGGAAATTGTTTGTCCCAGACCGGTGGAAAAAGAGTGTGATGTCTGAGATTCATTGTTCCGCGTTGGCCGGTCATCCGGAATTTTTGGTACCAGAGACTTGGTTAGTCGGTCCTTTTGGTGGCCTACTTTGTCTCGTGACGTCAGGGAATTTGTGCAGTCCTGCGGGACTTGCTCTCGCTCCAAGCCTTGCTCTCGCTCTAGTGGTTTGTTGATGCCATTGCCTATGCCCAAGAGACCATGGACTCATATCTCTATGGATTTCATTTCCGACCTCCCTGTTTCTCAGAGAATGACCGTTATCTGGGTGATTTGTGATAGGTTTTCCAAAATGATACATCTTGTGCCATTACCTAAGTTGCCTTCCTCCTCTGAATTGGTGCCTTTGTTCCTTCAGCACGTGGTTCGGTTACACGGCATTCCTGAGAACATTGTGTCTGACAGAGGAGTCCAGTTTGTTTCCAGATTTTGGAGGACTTTTTGTTCTAAACTTGGTGTTCAATTGTCTTTCTCCTCGGCTTTTCATCCTCAGACCAATGGACAAACTGAGAGAACAAACCAGACATTGGAGACTTATCTGAGATGCTTTGTGTCTGCTGATCAGGATGACTGGGTCTCTTTTTTGCCTTTGGCTGAGTTTGCTCTTAATAATAGGGCTAGCTCTGCCACTTTGATGTCTCCATTTTTCTGCAATTTTGGGTTTCACCCTCGATTTTCTTCAGGACAGACGAAGGCTTCTGTCTGTCCAGGTGTTGACTCTGTTGTGGAGCGTATGCAGCAGATTTGGGACCAGGTAGTGGAGAGGTTGTCTGTTGTGAATGGGTTTGAGATGAGTTCTGAGCAGAGGCTCCCTCTGGTGGTTACAAGCGGTACTAGTGAGGATTGGGAATCAGGTGTTACTGATTGGTCTTATTTAAGGGAATCATTTTCCCATCAGGGTTGCCGGTGATCAATTGTTCTGGTCTGAATCCTTCTTTCCAGTTTCCCTTGTAGCCTGCTGTGTCGTGTCTGCATCTCCTGCTATCAGATAAGACAATTTCTTATTTTGTGTTTTTGCTATATTTTTGCATTTGGTCCTGCACTTCTTGTGGGGGCCTTCTGGGTCCCCTCCGGGGGCTTCTGCCCTCTCAGTTTAGTCCAGCCACTGTGTTTTGTACTTTTGGTTTTTCCAGTTTTTTCAGTGGCTGCTGTTTTTGTTACACCAGAAAAACTAATTTAGGTGGTAGAGGTCGTGTGATCTCAGGTGATTTTGAAATTAGTAGAGTTGGTGTTTTTCAGGGTTTTCTGGGATTGCAGTAAGTACCCTTCCTGTCCTTTTCTATTTAGATAGTTTGGGCCCAGCGTTTGCTCATACTATTTTCTTTCTGTGTCAGTATTTCCTCTTGTCTAACCGCCATTAC
Organism: Oophaga sylvatica; assembly: GCA_033576555.1. Taxonomy (NCBI): domain Eukaryota; kingdom Metazoa; phylum Chordata; class Amphibia; order Anura; family Dendrobatidae; genus Oophaga; species Oophaga sylvatica. The sequence goes on from JARQOD010009987.1 coordinate 28,616, forward strand.
ATGTTTGGGGGCTTTATATCTTTGGGGTTCTGCTCGGGGCAGATAGCTTTCCTATTTCTATCTTTAGGTGTAGTTGTTTCTCAGGCTGTGACGAGGCGTCTAGGACCATCGTAGGAACGCTCCACGGCTGCCTCTAGTTGGGTGGTTAGTCAGGGTACTGCAATCATAGATTTTCCAACTGCTCTGGTGTATTTCCTTTTTTTTCCTGCACTCCTCAGCTACCGAACATAACAGTATCACCGGCCCTAAAAATTGTATGGTATCACAAAAGGGAAAAAATTTTTGAAGGAAGAAAAGTTGTCAGAGATATTTTTCTGTTTGTTGCATTTTTTTTTTTTCCCCTGTATTCGGGTGCGGGGAGGATCTTTTTCCCAATGGAGTTTGCACAGTTGTCTGGCCCCGTGGATCAGCTTGCCATGAGGTTCGAGTATTGTGTATCTTGCTGGGTTGCTGTTTTGGAACCT
>JARQOD010009988.1:0-29075 GCA_033576555.1 Oophaga sylvatica
ATACAACAAAATCCCAGCCCCAACAGGGGGGTAATAAAACTTTCACCCCTTACTATGAACTAAAAATTTTATTTTAACCCTCTCCCATAATGAAGTTCGCTTCATGCACTTGTTTTACCTATTGCATTTTTCTGTCAATTTGTGATAAATATTGATTTCTTCAATGTTGTATTATCTATGCCATGAAGAGACCTGAGTAGTCTCGAAATTTTGCAATTTGTTACCACTTTTCAGTTACCCATTAAAAGGTATCAACCACGAGGACCTCAATCTAAATATTTTTTCTTTACTGGCTAACACGAAAACGAAGAACACATCTTCCAATTATTTTGTGTCACTATTACCCAAGTGACCCCCAACCCAAAATTTTGATAGGGGCTGGCCTTTTGGGAAAATATTAGGTAAAACGGGCCCCCCCCTCTTTTTGGGGCCCAAACTAGGGGAAAAGGGAATTGTCTCTCTAGTTCCAAAAAACTTTTACCTTGCTGAACTGCGGTTTTCGTTCCCCAAGTATTTCAGGTATTGAAGTCCCCCAAAAATGCTTTCCTTGTTTTGCTGCTTCTCTTTTTGCTTTACGAGGATATTCTCTGTTGTTTCCATTATTTTAGGAGATTAAACAACCCCATCAGAAAATTTTTTATTTTTCCCCCCCCTCCCCTAATCTCCACCCAAGAGACTCTACATTTTCATTAGATTCACAGATATCACGCGGATTTTTTTTAAAGGGATGATTTCATATAAACACACACTTCCCCTCGCTTTTTTTTACGTCATTTCTAAACAACTAAGCCCGAAAATTTAAAAACCCCCCAGTCGGGGCCTCACCACAAGTCCAGATATCCCCACCATGTCATAAAAATTTTCCAAAAAAATTAATTCAAAATTCCGCCTTTTGTTGGGGGGCTTCGGCATAGTATACATCACTTTAGACCTCTAACCTCTTTCTTTCTTAAATTATTAACGTCAACCCCCCCCCCATCCACCCCCCCCCCAATTTTTCATTATTTTCCCCAGGTCTCTATCTGCACGCCTTCCCCTCCAAAAAAAGAATACCCTCCCCCCCGCCCCCCCTATTTTTAAAGATTTCCCCCAAAACCTTCACCCATTTTCTCCCCCAAAACACCCAAAACCCTCCCCATTGAGGTGGCCCCGCCCCCAAACATAGAACCGTCCCAACGAAAATCGGCCCAGTTTCCCCAAAACCCCAAAACCCCCCCCTTCCCTACACCAATTTTTGGGGCCATTTTATTAACCCCCCTAAACCCCCGTTGCCTCTCTGGTTTTGGCACGTGGTCCCGGGCAGTTTTTCCAGAAAATACCACTTGGAGGTTTTTCCCTTTAACTTGCAGCCTTTTTTCCCCCTGAAAAACTTTTAAGGCCCTTTCCCCCCTACCTCAAACTTTGGTCTTTTGGGGTGCCAAGGGCCCCAAAGCCCCGCTGGGTCCTCACCAGCCCCTCCCCCAGAAATTTCTGTCAACCCAAATTCGCGATTTGTGGGAAACTCGGCGCCAGGTAGGCAGCACCCCTGTTCGACGACCCCTTTTTTTTTTGTGACAGTTTGGGCCCAAACGTTCCCCTAAAAAATTGGGTTCCCCCACACCACACCTTCTGGCCTCCCCCTGCCCCAAATTTCCCCCCCCTTACTGGGGGCAGACACCCCCCTGGTTTTCAAGGACCGGGCCTGGCTGCAGTTTTTGCTACCCCGTACTGACAACCCCCTCATCCCCAAACCCTTTGAAAATTTAATTGGGGGGGCCAGATCAGACTAGCCTCCCGGGCCCGCCTTTCCCCCCCACCCCCCTTTTCTAACTTTTCACCCACTTCCTCTTCATGCCCCTGCAGCTCCCCCCTAAAACCCCCCCTCATCTATCCCATTGGCTCTCCCTCAGACAAAGACTCCTTTCCAAAATTGTCAATGGATCTCAGTGTTGCCACTGCATTTTTAAAGATCCAATTTTTGGGGCCTTCCCAAAATGCACAACCCCCTCCATCTCACAAAAGCATTATGCACCCTCGCCCCGGCTTTCAAGGACTGCAAACATGTGGCAAGATGTAAACGGGAAATGGAAAGGCAATAGGGGACACATTTTTAAAGGGGGAAATTCACCGGGACAGTGGGTTTGAGCTTTCCCGAAACTGCAAATATGGGGTTTTGGGCCGATTTTTGGCTGAAATGGGAAAAATTCCGTTCCGATTCCGATATTTTCGTTTTAAATCGGATACCGAATGGGGTTTTGTCACTGTCACTGTCAGTGCCCCTTCGGGGGGCCCGGGTCAATTCAGGGGCACTTACCTGCAGAAGATCTCCGCGCCCACTCCGGGACTGCGATGGCCGCAACCCTTCTTTCCCCCCCGGCGGTAAACATGCATTTTCTCCCCCGGATAACTCCCGGGACTGCTGGAAAATCCCGGCCGAAAAGCATCGGGTCCGATACGCACCCCCGGGGGAAGCGGGTAATCAGCTGTCGGCGTCGCGATGACAGGCTCTGCCTGTCAATTTCGATGTAGCAGAGTTGGAAACTTTTTGGGACTGCCCTTATGGGCTGCGTCGGACAGGGGGTAAAACTTTTTGGGTTTTTTTTTTCTTTTTTTCAGGGGAAACGATGGCGTCGCAGGAAAAGAGAAGTAATAAAATTAATGAAAAATGTGTTGTCTCTTTTAATTTTATTTAAAAAACTTTTTTTTTGCTTTGGGCCCTTTTTTTTTTCTTTTAAAAAAATTTGGGGTTTAAAAATGGAAACGGGGTCTTATTTACACCTCTCCCCTTAATTTAAACCGGCTTATTGTCACCGGCAATCAACGGGACATTAACCCCTTTTTAAACCCCCCTTTCCACCCCCTAAGGGGAAGTGGGAAGAAACCCGGGGAAAGTGCCACCCAAATTTGGGACAAACTTTTTTTATGCGCCAAATTTGGGCTGGGGTTTTTCCTGGTTTTTACAGGCTGTTGAGGGGCCAAAAAACCCAAAGGGGCCCTTTACAGTCCCCCTTTTAAACCACCCAGCATTCCCGCATTTTTCCCTTTGGGTGGTTAACAAAAAAAGGGGGATCCCACCCCCGTTTTTTTTTTCGAGGGGGTCCCCTATTTTTTTTTAACCCGCCAAGCAAGCAGACTTTCTGTGGGCCCGGAAATTTTCAGGGTGGCAAGGGCCAAGGATATTTTGGGCCTTTCCAGCCTGAAAAACCAGGCCTCACGGGCCCTCTCATCGGCTGGTTAAAAAAAATGGGGGGGCCCCCATGCCAATTTTTTTCAGGGACCCCCTATTTTTGTTAATCACCCAAGTATGCAATGCGGCCCCTGGTATTATCAGGCTGGCAAGGTCCATGGATTTTGGCCCTTAACAGCCTGAAAATCCGGGCCCAGGGGTTTCCCTTCATCGGGCTTTTAAACAAAATAGGGGGGACCCCCGCCATTTTTTTCGAGGGGACCCCCCAAATTTGTTAATACCAAGAAAAGCAGACGCTTTGGCTGGTATTATCGCTGGCAAGGTCCATGTCCTCCTTTAAAAGCCTGAAAATCCGGCCTCACGTCGCTTCATTGGGGTTTAAACAAAAATAGGGGGACCCCAGCCTTTTTTTTTTTTTCAAAGGGGAACCCTATTTTTTTTAAATCATTCCATCTGACTCCGATTGTGTCCCGGGCTGCCCTATTAAAGGGGAAAGCAATAAATTAATTTTCCCCATTAAGGGCCCGTCCACAAGCATATCGCTCAGCGCTGCTGAGTCACTAGTTTGTGACCAGCAGCGAGCTGACTTACTATCCCGTCCTTGGAATTAAGTCCCAGGGCACATGGACGGGATAGTACATCCAATGACAGAAAGGGGTTAAGTTTCTGATTGGCAATACTATTGCAGTGTATTATACCTTTAGTAATACAGAAATTATGTGAGAATTTACTTAGAAACAACTTTTATTAATATTTTTTAACCACTTCATGACCCAGCCTATTTTGACCTTAAAGACCTTGCCATTTTTTGCAATTCTGACCAGTGTCCCTTTATGAGGTAATAACTCAGGAACGCTTCAACGGATCCTTGCGATTCTGAGAATGTTTTTTCGTGACATATTGGGCTTCATGTTAGTGGTAAATTTAGGTTGATAATTTTTGCGTTTATTTGTGAAAAAAATGGAAATTTGGCAAATTTTAAATTTTTATTCTGTTAAACCAGCGAGTTATGTGACACAAAATAGTTAATAAATAACATTTCCCACATGTCTACTTTACATCAGCACAATTTTGGAAACAAAATTTTTTTTAGTTAGGAAGTTATGATGGTTAAAAGTTGAACACGATTTCTCATTTTTACAGCAAAATTTACAAAACGATTTTTTAGGGACCACCTCACATTTGAAGTCACTTTGAGTGGTCTATATGGCAGAAAATACCCAAAAGTGACACCATTATAAAAAACTGCACCCCTCAAGCTACTCAAAACTACATTCAAGAAGATTATTAACCCTTAAGGTGCTTCACAGGAACTAAAGCAACGTGGAAGGAAAAAATGGACATTTTAATTTTTCCAATGAATGGAAATATGCTGGAATATTTAGCTGTTGCCATGTCGCGTTTGGAGAGCCCCTGTGTGCCTAAACAGTGAAAAAAAAACACATGTGACACCATTTTGGAAACTAGACCTCTTATAGAACTTATCTAGATGTGTTGTGAGCACTCTGAACCCCCAAGTGCTTCACAGAAGTTTATAACGCAGAGCAGTGAAAATAAAAAAATCATTTTTTTCCTCAAAAATGATTTTTTAGCCCGCTATTTTTTATTTTCAAGAGGGTAACAGGAGAAATTGGACCACAAAAGTTGTTGTGCAATTTGTCCTGAGTACACCAATACCCCATATGTGGGGGGAACCACTGTTTTGGCGCATGGGAGAGCTCAGAAGGGAAGGAGCGCCATTTTGGAATGCAGACTTGATGGAATGTTCTGCGGGCGTCATGTTGCATTTGCAGAGCCCCTGATGTGCCTAAACAGTAGAAACCCCACACAAGTGGCCCCATTTTGGAAACTAGACCCCCCAAGGAGCTTATCTAGATGTGTAGTGAGCACTTTGAACCCCCAAGTGCTTCACAGAAGTTTATAAATGCAGAGCAGTGAAAATAAAAAAATAATTTTTGTTTCTCAAAAATCATTTTTTAGCCCACTATTTTTTATTTTCTCAAGGGTAACAGGATAAATTTGATGCCAAAAGTTGTTTTCCAGTTTTTCCTGAGTACGCTGGTGCCCCATATGTGGGGGGGAACCACTGTTTGGGCGCACGGCAGGGCTCAGAAGGGAAGGAGCGCCATTTGACTTTTTAATGGAAAATTAGCTCCAATCGTTAGCGGACACCATGTTGTGTTTGGAGAGCCCCTGTGTGCCTAAACTTTGGAGCTCCCCCACAAATGACCCCATTTTGTAAATTAGACCCCCCAAGGAACTTATCCAGATGTGTGGTGAGCACCTTGAACCCCCATGTGCTTCACAGAAGTTTATAATGCAGAGCCGTGAAAATAAAAAAATAATTTTTTTTGTCAAAAACTGATTTTTTTTAACCCGCAATTTTTTATTTTCACAAGGGTAACAGGAGAATTTGGACCCCAAAAGTTGTTGTACAGTTTGTCCTGAGTACACTGATACCCCATATGTGGTGGGGGAACCACTGTTCGGGCACACGTTGGGGCTCGGAATGGAAGTAGTGACATTTTGAAATGCTGACTTTGATGGAATGGTCTGCGTGCATCATGTTACATTTGCAGAACCCCTGTTGTGCCTATTTTGAAAACTAGACACCGCACAGAACTTATCTAGATGTGCGGTGAGCACTTTGAACCCCCAAGGGCTACACAGAAGTTTATAACACCCGGGCATGAAAATAAAAATATATTTTTTCCACAAACATGATCTTTTAGTCCCCAATTTTTTTATTTTCCCAAGGGTAACAGGAGAAATTAGACCCCAAAAATTGTTGTCCAATTTGTCCTGAGTACGCTGATATCCCATATGTGGGAGAAAACTACTGTATGGGCACACGTCGGAACTCGGAAGGGAAGTAGTGACGTTTTGAAATGCCGACTTGATGGAATGGTCTGCGTGCGTCATGTTACGTTTGCAGAGCCCATAATGTGCCTAAACAGTAGAAAACCCCCCAAGTGACCCCATTTTGGAAACTAGATCCCCAAGGAACTCATCTAGATGTGTGATGAGCACTTTGAATCTCCAAGTTCTTCACAGAAGTTTATAACGCAGAACTGTGAAAATAAAAAATCATTTTTTTTCCACAAAAATAAAATTTTTAGTCCCCAATTTTTTTCCCAAGGGTAACAGGAGAAATTAGACCCCCAAAGTTGTTGTAAACCACTGTTTGGGCACACGTCGGGGCTTGGAATAAATGTAAAATAAACTCTGCACTCAACTTTTAATGATTATGGTGTAATTTTATTATAGTTCAGTGATGTCAAACGTTTCGGTCAGCAGACCTTCTTCAGTAACTGTACAAAATAATAAATGGTTCGACAGATTTCATGGAAAAGAATATTCGAAAATAATCTTATTTACAAAAAAAATAAAGTATATACATGGTATCAAGACTTGTTCCGGAGTAAGCAACCTCCAAACTACCACTGAGCATGCGCTGCCTTAAGCACACTCCCACACCTCAGAACTCATGGAACGCATATGGAACGCACTCTGCACTTCCGGGCACGTCACTTCCAGTTTAGCCGGAACCAGGAAGTCCCATTCTTGAACACATGGCACTGGCGTCCATAAAAAACTCACCCCAGGTAGCTATCATTGCACTACTCCAGCGGTGGATACCGCGGCAACTGCCATCCCTGGGCAAGGTAACTGAACCGCTCTATAATCACCCTTTATCAGCGTTCACCGTTCTGAGTGTTCATGTGCTATGTCTTCTCACAGGCCACAACACAGGCTCTGCTAAGACCCTATCATCCTCAGAGTAAGGTTAATTCTATATATATTTAATGCACGCTTTCACAGCCCAGACTCTGCTATTCACACTGATGTGTGTACTTCAGTTATTATAGGTCGTACCTATTATCCTAATTTCACTGCTGAAACGCATCTCCCTCTTGATACTGAGATTCACGGTATGTACCATCATCCAGTAGCTCTGAACCAACACCAGTGAGCACTCACTGTTATAATTCCCACATGTTATCTCACAGTTTGAACTTATCTGCGGCAGGAAGCGCATTAACCCTCAGGGTAAGCAGCCAGTCAGTTTCACATTGCTGTGCACTGTGGGGATTCATTTTTAGGTGGACAAAATCACCCTTCTTTCTGGTCACTATAGGTTATAAGTCTGATTGATAACACTGACAGCGTTGTTCTGTGATATACGGTATGTATGTTTATGCTCCTATTTCTCTGAATAAGACTTATGACTGAACCAACCTTGCCTCTTCCTATACTTACTCCGGAACAAGTCTTGATACCATGTATATACTTTATTTTTTTTGTAAATAAGATTATTTTGGAATATTCTTTTCCATGAAATCTGTCGAACCGTTTATTATTTTGTACAGTTACTGAAGAAGGTCTGCTGACCGAAACGTTTGACATCACTGAACTATAATAAAATTACACCATAATCATTCAAAGTTGAGTGCAGAGTTTATTTTACATTTGAATACGGTTTGGGAACTTATTCTTGCACCGACACATTGTCTGTGCACACGTATTTTGTTACTAAGGGGCTTGGAATAAAGGGAGCACTGTTTGACTTTTGAACGCAAAATTTGCAGGAATCAATGGTGGCGCCATGTCGTGTATGGACACCCCCTGATGTGCCTAAATAGTGGAAACCCTCAATTCTAACTCCAACACTAACCCCAACACACCTCTAACCCCAATCCTTAACCCTACACACCCCTAACCCTAATCTAAATCCTAACCATAACCCTAACCCCAACACATCCCTAACCCTAATCCCAACTCTAACCATAACCCTAACCAAAAGCTTAACCCTAATCCCAACCCTAACCCCAAAACACCCCTAACACTTATCCTAGCTCTAACCCTAACCACAAACCTAACCCTAATCCCAACCCTAACCCTAATTCCAACCCTAATTCTAACCCTAACCCTAAGGCTGGGTTCATATTGCGTTTTACCAGCCTGTTCAACACATAGCGTTGACGGGCTGGTAACGGTATAGTATAAGGCGATCGCGTTATGCTATACCCGCTAGCGCAGATGAATCAGCAGATGATTCATTTGCGCTAGCTGTGACGGAGCCCAGATGCTGCAGGCAGCGTCCGAGGCTCTGTCACTGAATGACGGCACGTCGCGAACGCATGCCGCTTTACGGCATGCGTGGCGATGTGCCTGCAAATGGCGTGAATGGCAGCATTAACGGACTGCGTTACACCGCGGTATACCACGGTGTAACACAGTCCATCTAACGGACTGCCATAACGCAATATGAACACAGCCTTATAAGCGTAACCCTAACCCTAATAAGAAAAATATTATTTATTTGTCCCTACCTATGGGGGTGATAAATGGGGCGTTTGTTTACTTTTTTTTTATTTTGATCACTGTGAGAGTTTATCACAGTGATCAAAATAAATTTCTGGACTCTGGAGGGTGCACTGCGCATGCGCCCGCCATTTTGCAAGATGGCGGCGCCCATAAAACATCCAGGACGGACGCCGGGACAGATTCAGGGACATCCGGGACATCGGAGGACCGGGAGAGGTGAGTAGGGGGGTCGGATGGTAAGGGGGGGATCGGAAGGTGGGGTAGTGGAGGCAAGGAGGAGGGGAGCATTTAGTGACGGCGGTGACCGATCGCCGCCATCTGTCAGTGGCGGCGGCCGATCGGCGCCGTGACTTGGTGTGGGTGGGTCGAATCTCGGTCTCCAGCCATGGCCGATGCTATTGTAGCATCGGCCATGGCTGGATTGTAATATTTCACCAAATTTCATTGGTGAAATATTACAGATTGCTCTGATTGGCTGTTTCACTTTTAACAGCCAATCAGAGCGATCGTAGCCACGTGGTGGTTAAGCCAACCCCCCTGTGGTGAAGCAAAAAACGGTCTTGTGCCTGCGGGTCGGGTGACCTTTCAGTGACCCCGGTCACCCGACCCCCAGGAACATGATTTATAGCATGACGCTATTTATTCAAAATTGAAGCGGTGAGCGGTCCAGCTCACCCCAAACCATCTCGATTGGGTTCAGGTCTGGTGACTGTGGAGGCCAGGTCATCTGGCGTAGCACCCCAACACTCTCCTTCTCAGTCAAATAGCCCTTACACAGCCTGGAGGTGTGTTTGGGGTCATTGTCCTGTTGAAAAATAAATGATGGTCCAACTAAACGCAAACCGGATGGAATAGCATGCTGCTGCAAGATGCTGTGGTAGCCATGCTAGTTCAGTATGCCTTCAATTTTGAATAAATCCCCAACAGTGTCACCAGCAAAGCACCCCCACATCATCACACCACCTCCTCCATGCTTCACGGTTGGAACCAGGCATGTAGAGTCCATCCGTTCACCTTTTCTGCGTGCAAAGCAGTAATCAAAGCAAAAGGTGGCTACTTTGAAGAACCTAGAATATAAGACATTTTCAGTTGTTTCACACTTTTTTGTAAAGTGTAATGTATAATTCCACATGTGTTAATTCATAGTTTTGATGCCTTCAGTGCGATTCTACAATTTTCACGGTCATGAAAATACAGAAAAATCGTTGAATGAAAAGGTGTGTCCAAACTTTTGGTCTGTACTATATATATATATGTATAAAACATCTTTATAAGATACGAGGGGAGGGTTCTTGGAGCTAAAAAGATCTGGCTTTCTTGTCAATCAACCAAACCAAATTCCACCACCATGTAAAGGCCCCGTCTCACATAGCGAGATCGCTAGCGAGATCGCTGCTGAGTCACAAGTTTTGTGACGCAACAGCGATCTCAGCAGCGATCTCGCTATGTCTGACACGTACCAGCGATCAGGCCCCTGATGGGTCGTGTCAGAAATGCCTGGACTTTTTTTTGATCGCTGGTCTCCCGCTGGCCAGCAAGCATCGCTGCGTGTGGCAGGCGGGAGACCAGCGATCAGCTGGTAACCAAGGTACACATCGGGCTTCCAGGCGCAGGGCGGCGGCTGGAAACCCGACGTGTACGTTCGATACCAGCGCGCTGCTGCAGGGGAGCTGGTAACCAAGGTACACATCGGGTTTCCAGGCACCGCGCAGCGCCTGGAAACCCGATGTGTACCTTGGTTACCTGATCCCTACATCAGCTGGCTGGTATCCACCGTACACTGCGGGTTACCCGCAGTGTCGCTGTCCTGATCGCTGCCTGAGCTGCCTGTTTGGCAGCTCAGCAGCGATCATGTAGCGACACACCAGCGATCCAGACAAGTTCATATCGTTGTCGGGATCGCCGGTGCATCGCTATGTGAGATGGGGCCCTTACCCTCAGCCGTAAACCACCAGCTCGAGGGCACCAAACAACCCATTCAGGGAAGACTAAACCGCCACAAGCTCCCAGGGTTAAACCCCGTCCAGAGCCCATAACCAGAAGGCAGATTAATCTCCACCTTCTTTAACTGTCTGAAATTTACTCCCCAATTCCATCCCTGAATCATAGCAACTCCAAGAACCCCCACCCCCACGCCAACCACGAACGGCCCTGAACTCCTAAGGTTCGTGAATGCCCCAACGCAATCATAGCTCTCTCCAGACCTTCCTGAATTGCTAGGGCCCACAAGTCAATACCGATATCATTCAAGTGCACGCCATCCTCTTTCCAGAAATTACCCTCACTAGACTCTAGTTCAAAATGTCTCACACTAATACCACCATTCCTAGAAACAAAATCTGACACAGCCCTGTTTAGCTTGACCCTCGCTCTATTGATCCCTTTCAATGATCTGGCTCCCCTCCACTTTCTCCTAGGAACGATTTCGGACCAGACCGTCAGTACCCCCGAAAACGACCTCCATAAGCTCAAAAAATCAAAACGGATGTCCCTAATCAATTTCCTGACTGGCTTTACTGCCAAGTCATTCCACCCATGTGCACCACCCAAATATGTGGAGCTCTGTCGCAACAAACCTCTCTGGAATATTCACCCAAAACTCGAGCCCACACCATACCCCTGAAACCCAACCACCGAATGACCACCTGTTCTTTATTGAATCCTAGTTGTCTGCCGTCCAGCCTCACATCTGCACGCAGCGTCCCCCAATGCACAAAAGAATACCCGAAAATCCATGCCTATAAAGGTCCGCAATCTGTAAATATATAAAAATCAACAACAACATGAAAAACACACTCAGCACAGCTCCACTAAATCTCAAAAACGCACGTACCTCAAGTAACGATTAGAGCTCCATCTACCAATGCGGCGAATTGTTTCCGGACCCAGCCCCCGACTATGCGCCTCCGACGCCACACCAATCCGAAAAGAGTGGGAACCGTATATTTCTGGAGATACACCCAACTCCCTCAAACCTTTTTTAAGCACTGCGATAAACTGAAACCTGGACAAAAATGCCCCCTCCCGATGGCACAAAAGTGGTCCCGACCTGCTAACCCACAACCGCCAATATTCGCATAAGCATTTTAGTGGACACATATCCGTGCCTTCCACCTTCCCAAGCACCGCTCGCCTACCCTTTCCTGACTGATCCGTCTTTGACCGTCGTATCCAAAAAATAATACAACCTGATCGCAATTCTACATCCTCCGCCTTCAAACCCCCTATTCTATTCCTGCCGCTAGACAGAAGCTCACCTGTCCGCAAGGCCCCGAAAAAAGCCAAGGAAAAAGCCAGTTTAAACAAGGCGACCTCAAAATTAGAAGAACAAATCTTTTCCAGCACGCCACCCAATCGTTCTAGCATGCTGAAAGAAATTGGTCTTCGCTTGTCCGAACACCTATTGCCCCTCCAAACGCCTCTTAACGCTTGCTTAACTAAAAAATTTTTAGTAACATCCACCACCCTGTCAGTCAAAAAACCAAAAGCAAGACCCGCCACAAATTTAATTACTTTTGACACCAACCAAACCCTAACAGCCATCTCTCCAATCAAAAACAACAACGTCTGTGCCTTATCCTCGTCCGAATCCACCGCTGGCCAACCCAACAGCCAATCTTGCCACACCCTCCATGACTCTTCATATGACGCCCAGGTTCGCTCAGTAACCGACTCCCGAATCAATCGACCCTCTTGTCCATAACAACTCGCCACAAATGAGAAGGGCATTCCGTTCCCGCAGACTCCGCTTCTGGCGCAAATTCCCAAAACCTCTTCCACTGAAAACGAGATAAAGAGTCCGCTATAGAATTTTGAACACCAGGAACATGCACCGCAGAAATACACGCATTCAGTTCCAAACAACGTAACACCAGCTCCCGAACTAATTTAATCACCGGAGGAGATGATGCTGTCAAGCTATTAATTATCCCAACCACACATATGTTATCACAATGAAAACGAATCTTCCTGTCCTTAAACAACTCCCCCAAATGAAAACCGCCACTACGATCGGGAACAATTCCAACAAAGCCAAATTGTTCGTCCAGCCCAATTTCCGCCAATCCTCTGGCCACCTCCCAACACTCCACCTCCCTTTGCAATAAGCCCCGTAACCAATTCCGCCGGCCGCATCAGTGAAAATTTCGCATTCAAAATTACTCACAACCTCCTGCTGTATCAACGACCGACCATTGTAATGCTCCAAAAAACGCTGCCACACCGTTAAATCATCCCTGTGCTCCTTCCTCAATCTAATGAAATGATGAGCTGCCTTCACCCCCGCCATCGCGCTAGCCAACCTGCGACAAAATATCCTACCCATAGGTATGATCCTACATGCAAAATTTAGTCTCCTCAACAACGACTGTAATTCCTTTAACGTCAACTTCCGCAACTTCCGAACCCTATCAACTTTCTGCTTCAGCAGCAACAACTTATCTTCCGGTAGCCTGCACTCCATCCGATCCGAATCAATCAATATACCAAGAAAAACCAGCGATGTACTAGGGCCTTCAGTCTTTTCCCCTGTTAACGGGACACCAAACGTTCCTGCCACCCACTCCATAGCCGATAAAGAGTTCCTGCAAAGCACCGAATCAGGAGGTCTGATAAACAAAAAATCATCCAAATAGTGAATTACCGATTGGACCACCGAAACATCCCTAACAACCCACTCCAAGAACGTACTGAACGTCTCAAACAATGAACACGAAATGGTGCAACCCATCGGCAAACACCTGTCCAAATAGAACCCCCCGTCCCAGAAACAACCTAACAACGGAATACTATCCGGATGCACTGGAAGTAAACGGAAAGCCGATATCAGTCTTTGCAAGTAAAGCCCCTTTACCACATTTCCTCACCCATCTCACCGCCGTATCAAATGAAGTGTACTCCACTGAACACAACTCCTGTGATATACCGTCGTTAACTGACCGGCCCTTCGGGTATGACAAATGCTGAATCAATCTAAACTTATTTGGTTCCTTCTTAGGAACAACCCCTAGCGGGGAAACAATCACCCCCGATACCGGCAAGGAAGGAAACGGGCCCGACATACGGCCTAACTCAACTTCCTTCAACAATTTTGCACTAATGACCTCTGCATGCAAATCAGCTGACCTTAGATTCTTAATTGAGAACGGAACCGTATGACTAGGGGGGGAATCCTAAAACCGTCAGCGAAACCACTCCTAATGACCTCAGCCCCCTCCCGGTCAGGATATCTATTTAGAAAGGGGACCATCTTTTGAAGTCTCACCGCCGACTCCCCCTTGACCGGCACCCACTGCTGTCTTTCCCTTTGCTTTCTTAAAACATTTTGACGCCCCGTGGGAACTTCCGTTGCAAAAAGAGCACTCGTGCTTAAACTTTCATGTACTGTCGTACTTGCACTGGCCATCATTAAATTGCCAGCAAGTACCTGTCTTTTCCTTTGTTCCCTGCGTCCCCTGTCCACTACCACCACGTCCCGACTGCTGGCTGTTACCCCCTCCTCCACCCTGAAAGGACTGCCCGTACCTGACCGGTGCCATAACCTTCAACCAGAGCCCGATATCCTTTTGATCCCATTTAATCTGGGGTCTCACCATCTTCCTTTGCCAAAATTATTCGTCATAACACAGCCACGCCATGCCCCCATACGTCCTATGCACCTCCCCAATCGCATCCAAATAACAGAATAAAACCGAACAATTCTCAGGGGCCTTTTCCCCAACCACACTAGCCAATATCGCAAAAGCCTGTAACCAATTCATAAACGTTTGCGGAATCAACTGCCATCGCCACTTCTCTTCTTCCTCCTTTTTACTGTCATCCTTCTTCCCTTTGTCTAGATTGAATTTTTCCAATGGCAACTAGGAGAATATCTCCACATATTCATCTCGCCAGATCTTTTCCTTCACCTCCTTCTTTAGATGAGCCCCCAAGGGCCCCTCAAAACACACTCCTCCCCTTTCGCCCTATCTAACTTAATAGTATCCCCTATATCTTTTTCCATCTGAACTGACACTGATACAGCTGACCCACTGGCCCTCTCCACTTCCACTGACCCCGAACCCCCGCTGACCCGGCAACCATCCCCGGCAACCATGCCCCCACTGGAGTACTCCTACCCGCTCCCGCAGCTCCACTCTCCAATCTTTGCAATACCTGCGACATACTACGTAAAACCTCCCTGATATCATCTTCGCTTTCCCCACAAGGGCCCCCCGCCTGCTGCCCTCACAACCTCGACGACTGACCTGCTATAACCCCCTGCACTCCAGCCCCTGTGGGCGACACACAATACACAGAATCATGCTCACCAAGCTGCGCGGGTGCTGTGTCCCCGCCAGCCGAAAATCCGGAATCTCACCACCACTTCGTGGCTTCAGGCCCGCGCCCCTGACCTCCTCGTCATCAGGGGGGACCGGTGTCATTGAAGAATGCCGCTCCTCCGCTCGTAATTGTGAACGGGACCACGTTGTGGTTCTTGCAGCGCGACCTGCACTGCGGCGATATGATCTGCCAGGCAGCTCCTGGACGCTGCCCGCCGCTCTTGCCCTGACAGGGCCTGACAGCAGCTGCCCCCGTTGCCGCTGACAGCCCGCCGCCTGTCTTCCCACACTTGCCCCCGGCCTCAGGACCCCCAGGCCGACCGGTTCCATCCTCGCCCGGGCAGTGCCAGACCCAGCGCTGGACCCAGGCCTGCAATCGTCCCCCAGATCATTGGCCGAGCCCCGCTGCGAGCCAGTGCTCCTGCTGACCCCTCAGTGGGCCCGTGATGCTTGGCGTCTATGCCGCTGCACCGCCACGGCCTGCTCCTCCGCCGTGCTCCCTACGTGGCAGCGGCATCCGCGCTCTGCTCTCTGCTCTTGCCGCCTGGAAGCTGCGGCCTCTCCTTCGGACCCAGGCCTATCGCCAGCGTACGCGCGCCTTTGAGGCCTCGCTCGATTGGCGGCCCGGGTACTGCTCTATCCGCCGCCTGCCCGCTCGCTCCGAGGCCTCCTTGCTCTGCGCCGCTGCTCTGCCGCCTGGGCTCCCCGCTCTGGCTCAGCCATCCCACGCCAGTGGACCGACTCCTCGGATTCCCGCTGGAGCGGGTACAGGAGCGGGGCAGCACACCACCGCGCCCAGCATCCTCGGGGTCCCCAAAGGGGCTCCGTAGCCTGCGTCCACCGAGTGCTGCTGGATCGGGGGATAGACGCACCGGAGGACGAGTCCTCCGGCCCCTGCTGCTAATCGTTCGTCTGCCAGGATCCCCCAGGAGAGAGGACAACTGTTCTTCTAGCCATTCTCCCCTCCTGGATCACGCCACGTCCCGCAGCCGGTCCATCAGAAGATCCACAGACGCCATGCTCCTCACTGCGACTTCTCTTCGGGATTTTCTAACGGTAATGACACATTCCCGCACTTTTCCCAATACCCCGCCCCTAATAACGCCCCCTTTCTCAATCTCCCTAACCCAGACACCAATCACTTTTCTTTTATTTAAAAATCGCCTTCCCCCAGGAAAAACCCATCCCCCCGCCCAAATGCAGTCATGGGGGGCTTCCACCCAGTTGCGCTCGCTACAGCCCCTACTTGAGGTCAGCCTATAAAACATTGCAGTGGTGAAGTATATAAAAGGAAAGATCTCACTTCCTAAGAGAACACCCTCACTGAGTAATGTATCAGTAGTGGGTACATCTGGTGTCATTCAGGTAATTTATCCAAATCCACCTGGCCCTCAAGCCTCAAACTTCTGCCGGTACAAGGGCCATCCACGTCTGACCCTGCTATGTTGTTTTGGCTCTGTTCATTCCCTTTTGGGCCTCCCGACATATTTCCGCCATCCTGGATTCATCAGGAGAATTTACTCAAGAACTCATAGAGTCCCTATGGTAAAAAGAACCCTTACCACAACCAGTAGTTAGTATCACAATCAACCATTGTCCACAAAATGGGACCTGTTATAGCCAGGTAAGTAGCCTAAAGGTATGTCCATGCCATCCATGCCCATCACTCAGATATTCCAATATATGAATTAATTATGTCATTGTTATGTTTCGGTAGCTGAGGAGTGCAGGCAAAAAAGGCAATACTCCAGAGCAGTTGGAATCTATGAGATTGCAGTACCCTGACTAACCACCACAACTAGAGGCAGCCGTGGAGCGTTCCTACGTTGGTCCTAGACGCCTCGTCACAGCCTGAGAAACTAACTACACCTAAAGATAGAAATAGGAAAGCTATCTGCCCCGGAGCAGAACCCCAAAGATAATAGAAAGCCCCCAAACATGTAATGGCGGTTAGACAAGAAGAAATACAGACACAGACAGAAAATAGTATGAGCAAACGTTGGGGCCCAAACTAACTAAATAGAAAAGGATAGGAAGGGTACTTACTGCAATCCCAGAAAACCCTGAAAAGCACCAACTCTACTAATTTCAAAAACACCTGAGATCACACGACCTCTACCACCTAAATTAGTTCTCTGGTGTAACAAAATCAAAACAGCAGCCACTGAAAAAACTGGAAAAAGCAAAGGTACAAACATCAGTGGCTGAACTAAACTGAGAGGGCAAAAGCCCCCGGAGGGGACCCTGAAGGCCCCCACAGAAGTGCAGGACAAAATGCAAAAATCAAGCACAAAAACAAAAAGAAGAAAATGTCTTATCTGTTAGCAGGAGATGCAGACACGACACAGCAGGCTACAAAGGAAACAGGAATCAAGGATTCAGACCAGAACAATTGATCACCGGCAACCCTGATGGGAAGGGGACTCCCTTATATAAGACCAGTCAGTAACACCTGATTCCCAATCCTCACAATCTTCACAATCTTCACTGGACAGACCAGCACCGCTTGTAACCACCAGAGGGAGCCTCTGCTCAGAACTCATCCCAAGCCCACTCACAACATGTCATTCTACCTCATGCCGAATAGTTAGAAATGCCTGTCGTCATATTTCCGCCATCCTCACCACAATTGTGGGAGTCTGACCTTATTTCCACATACAGTCATGGCCAAAAGTTTTGAGAATGACACAAATATTAATTTTTACAAAGTTTACTGCTTCACTTTTTCTAATGGCCATTTGCATATACTCCAGAATGTTATAAAGAGTAATCAGCTTAACAGCAATTACTTGCAAAGTCAATATTTGGCTAGAAAATGAACTTTATCCCCAAAACACATTTCAACATCATTGCAGCCCTGCCTTAAAAGGACCAGCTAACCTCTTTTCAGTGATTGCTCCATTAACACAGGTGTGGGTGTTGATGAGGACATGGCTGGAGATCAATCTGTCATGATTAAGTAAGAATGACACCACTGGACACTTTAAAAGGAGGCTGGTGCTTGGCATCATTGTTTCTCTTCTGTTAACCATGGTTATCTCTAAAGAAACACATGCAGTCATCATTGCAATGCACAAAAATGGCCTAACAGGGAAGAGTATCGCAGCTAGAAAGATTGCACCTCAGTCAACAATCTATCGCATCATCAAGAACTTCAAGGAGAGAGGTTCCATTGTTGCCAAAAAGGCTTCAGGGCGCCCAAGAAAGACCAGCAAGCGCCAGGACCGTCTCTTAAAAGTGTTTCAGCTGCGGGATCGAGCTACCAGCAGTGCAGAGCTTGCTCAGGAATGGCAGCAGGCAGGTGTGAGTGCATCTGCACGCACTGTGAGGCGGAGACTCTTGGAGCAAGGCCTGGTCTCAAGGAGGGCAGCAAAGAAGCCACTTCTCTCCAGAAAAACATCATGGACAGACTGATATTCTGCAAAAGGTACAGGCAGTGGACTGCTGAGGACTGGGGTAAAGTTATTTTCTCTGATGTATCCCCTTTTTGATTGTTTGGGACATGAGGAAAACGCCTCATTCGGAGAAGACAAGGTGAGCGCTACCACCAGTCTTGTCTCATGCCAACTGTTAAGCATCCTGAAACCATTCATGTGTGGGGTTGCTTCTCAGCCAAGGGAATCGGCTCTCTCATAGTCTTGCCTAAAAACACAGCCATGAATAAAGAATGGTACCAGAATGTCCTCCAAGAGCAACTTCTCCCAACCCTCCAAGAGCAGTTTCGTGTTCAACAATGCCTTTTCCAGCATGATGGAGCACCTTGCCATAAAGCAAGGGTGATAACTAAATGGCTCAGGGAACAAAACATAGAGATTTTGGGTCCATGGCCTGGAAACTCCCCAGATCTTAATCCCATTGAGAACTTGTGGTCAATCATCAAGAGACAGGTGGACAAACAAAAACCTAAAAATTCTGACAAAATGAAAGCATTGATTGTGTAAGAATGGACTGCTATCAGTCAGGATTTGGTCCAGAAGTTGATTGAGAGCATGCCAGGGAGAATTGCAGAGGTCCTGAAGAAGAAGGGTCAACACTGCAAATATTGACTTGCTGCATTAACTCATTCTAACTGTCAATACAAACTTTTGTTACTCATATGTTTGCAATTATTATATTTCTGTCTGTGATAAAAACATCTGTCAAACACACATAAAAACCAGAGGGCAGCAGATCATGTGAAAATATAATATTTGTGTCATTCTCAAAACTTTTGGCCATGACTGTATATTGTTGTCTTGGAACCCATCAACACATCCTGATTCCAGGGCGTCTCACGTCATTTTCTGTGTGCCCTGTATTCCAGTTATGCTGGAATAACCGCCAATAGTACCCCGTATGCCCCAGAAAGGCCCGCACGTCCTTCACTGTCTTTAGAGTGGGCCAGTCCTGTACTGCCGCTATCTTTTCACACGCAGATCTCACTCCTCAGCGGATACAACATGGATGGCCTCACTCTGGGATACTGGGAGGCTTCTTATAGCCTCATTCTGGGGCCATTCCCTGTCGCTTATACTCTGACCCTTGGCCAAGTGTGTTTGACCCTGTTGTGCTTGTGACAGTGCTTTGTGTCTGTGCTACGCTTTGTCTGTCTGGTTCTGATTTGGCTGTGTCCCTGTTTCGAGTTTTGCCTGCCCTTTTGTATTCTGCTGCTCTCTCTCCGTGTATGACCCCTTGGCTACATCCTGACTACCCTCTGCCTGCTTCTCTTGTACTGTGTTGCCCTCTCTGTGTACGACCCCTTGGCTATGTCCCGACTATGCTCTGCCTGCTTCTCTTGTACTGTGCCGCCCGCTCTGTATATGATCCCTTGGCTACGTCCTGACTATCCGTTCTATTTATGCCCCTTGGTAACTTTGTCCCGGAGCTACCCTTCTAGGAGTTTTCCTTCACCTCCTAGCTCTCCGGAGCTTAGGACATGCCCCCCAGCAGTCACATGCTTCAGATCCTGGTTGTCTGAAGCACACATCTTCACTGCTGCTGCTTCACTCCACAGGTATCTTTGGGCACAGTTTGTTTACTCAGGATACACGCACTGGCTCAGTGAGCAAGTGCAGTGCGGTGTTCCTGACCTTATGGGGTTGTGCGAATTCAATCGGATGCCCTTCAGTCTTACCAACGCGCCAGGAACCTTTCAGCAACTGATGGAGAGGTGTTTAGGAGACCTTAACTTTGAAGCTGCCCTCATTTATTTGGATGACATCATTGTCTATGCAGCTGCTTTTGAGGAGCATCTCCGACAGCTGGAGCAGGTGTTGAGTCCGCTGCAGAATCACGGCCTGAAAGTGAAACCTCAAAAACGCCACCTTTTCCGCAAGCAAATTGAATACCTCGAACAGGTTAACCCTAAAAACACCTAATCCCAGAAACTCAGCAGACCATGACACATAGGCAGTATGAACGCTGTCTTCAGCCAGTAATGCTCTGCCATGGGCACTTACCATTATCCACTGGCCAGATCTAATGACGAGAAGTACTTGGCTTTTCCCAGGGAAGACAACGACTCCTCAATTCTCGGTAGGAATAAGAGTCCCGCACAATACAGGCATTTATTCGCCGGTAGTCAACACAAAACCGCAGGGTTTCATCCTTTTTCCGAACTAAAATGATGGGGGCTGCCCACGGGCTCTGGCTCTCTCGTATGACTCCACTCTGCAGCATGTGTGCCAACATTTCTTTCACTTACTGGTACATTTGGCAGAATCTGTAGATAGCTCTCCTGAATCGGTGCGACATTTCCTGTGGGAATATCGTTAGATATGGCTGTGGTGCACCTGAAATCAACGTCATGACAGGCGAAGAAATCCTAGTAATGCTCCAGCATCGCTTCTACCTTTTGCACCTGTTGTGATGAGAGTTCCGTCAGTTCAGCCCACATCTGCTCCAGGATTCGGCGCCCTTCTTTCATGCTGCGGGACAAATGCTCTGAAGACACGGTAATGGGCACAGTCCAAGGATCTCCTTGTTTCACCGCTTACTGAACGGCCTCTGGTTGAGTCAGTTCTTGCGGCATACCCAGTACTTGCGCCACTTTAATCTTGGATGAGAGCGTGAGATGGTCCTCCCTAGGTTGACACACCGCATCACTACATTACAGTCGTGGACGGTGGCTAATATCCGAGCAATGAGGAGCCCTGAAGGTAGTTGATCCATTAGGGCTGACTCTATCTGGACTTCCACTCCTTTGAGGGGTGTACAAGCTTTCACTGGCAGCATGAGCCCAGTCTGACCAGGCGGTAAAACGAGTTTGGCGGCCACCTTCGCCACGACTTTTCCATCACTCGACGTTTCTTGAGCCTGGCTATCTGTATCAGTTGTTGGAACACCTTCCTCTGGGGGTGTGAGGGCTCCATCGATTGAGAGAAGCATTTGGTGACTCACTGACCAGGATGGTCCCGAGTTCCTTCAGCACATTCATCCCTAACGTCACTGTGGGGCCATTGCCAGGGTCTCCGGTGGTAAACACTACTCATTTCCGGCCCACATTTTTCCCGCACACAGTAATTTCAGTTGTTTTTCTTTTAATAAATTTGCAAAAATTTCAGCATTTCTGTTTTTTTCAGTCAAGATGGGGTGTAGAGTGTACATTATTGAGAAAAAAATTAACTTTTTTGAATTTACCAAATGGCTGCAAGGAAACAGAGTGGAAAATTTAAAGTGGTCTGAATACTTTCCGTACCCACTGTATGTATGTTGGAATATGGTTGGTGCAACAGCTCCATTCCTGTCTGAGTGTTTAGTTGCTATATTTATATGCTGTTTATAAAGTTATAAAAAAACTCGCAGAGGCTCACACAGGAAGAGCATGTGACTGCATTTCCTTTGTCTGTGTATGAGAGAAGCAGCCTTCTGTAGATGCTGCACAGATAGAGACACACAAATGATTTATTCCTGATCTATTAAGCGTATCATATATTGTTCCTTTTTGTTCCTGAATAAAGAAGCTCTGTTGTCACAAACTTGGAGAGTATCCTGAATAATCCGCTGCCAACCGGTTTAAGGGCCCAGAGTGACACAGAACCCCAGAGTAACACGGTAACAGAAGCCCAAAACAGAAGAAGCACAGAGCAACAGAGAAGGTGTCCACTAGCAGCAATCCTGTCAAGCTCTCAGTGCCAAGCCTCACTAACCAGAACTACCAGTCCTGGAAATTTAAGGAGAAGCTGCTGCTCATAAGACAAGGTAGGTGAAAATATACTCAGGAACAAGTGCCTCATCCATTACCAGATGATTGTGTAAAGAAGGATCAGAAAGCACAAAGCACCATCTCCCTCAGTGTAGATGATAATCAGATTGTGCATATATGCAAGTGTGCAACTGCAAAAGAGATGTGGGATGAGTTACAGAAAGTGCATGAAAGATTAAATCTCAGCAATAAGCTTTATCTCATGAGAAACCTGTATCTGTCTAAGCTAAGTGATGGACAGAATATGCAGAAACACCCTAGAGATTGTGGAGCATCTCAGAGGTATTGGAGGAGAAATTAAAGATTTTCATGTTGCTGCACTTCTATTAAATGGTCTTTCAGAGAGTTCTGGAGTTCTGACACACTTGTGACTGCACTAGATGTACAGCCAGAAGATGAACTGACACTAAAGTATGTTAAAGGTAAACTTGTAGATGAATTCATGAGAAAAAAGCAGCATGTAAGTGTGGAGCCCAGCTGTGACTGGATTCATATCTTCCAGAAGGGTGCACTGAAGGTAACAACCACTAGAGGTCCAATTCTACATTCACACACCTTCACCCATCCCTAAGACCACCAGAGGGAGCTGTTTAGTCATATATAAAAGGAGGGTGAAGACAGGAAGGAGCAGTGAGAGCAGTGAGCTCAGTTTGTGCAGTCTAGCTCACAGAGCAGTCTGAAGAGAGAGAGAGACTGCAGTCTAGTTCAACAGAGTGGAGGCTAGTAAAAGTGGAACGGAAACCACTCCAGCCTAGTCAGAGCTGAAGCAAGTGAGTGCAGCTCAGTGAGAAAGTGTGCCGACGCTTAGAGAGCGGCGAAGATGCAGCCCACCAACTGCCAGTGTGTGATCGTGTGAGGGCCCGGATAGGCCGAAGGCGAGTGGAGCAAGTGAGGGATAGGGGAGCCTAATCAGCTCATCCCAATTATTACAACCGGACACCGGGGTCCGAGCCTATAGGGATCTCCACGACCCATTAGGAGAACACTGGAGTTCCTGGAGGACTATAAGTCCCAGGAGTACCATAGAGCTGATACGTAACCGGGCCAGGAGGACGGAGTCCAGCAAGCAGGGCCCTGCAAGCAGAGACTGTGTACTTCCAGGGAAGGCCCAATCACAAGGTCAGCCAGGTGCAGGACGTAGACCAAGTTAGGCCCAGCTACAAGCAGACCAGGACTTTATCACAAAAAGGCAAAGAACAGGAGGCCACACACCTACTCAGTGGAGGAATCTGGATGTGCACCCTTCACCCTACAGTGCTCCGGGGAGTGCCTGCAACATCATCAGTAAAGGTACCAAAGTGACTTGTGTGTTGTCTACCTTATTACCCCTCACGGCCGGGTTCCTGTCTGTCCTGGATCCCTACCCATTACTCTGCCCTGAAGGACTCAGCCTTACCTGTGGAAGGCTTAACATCTAGCTGCACAATATTAACCCTTCAGTGGATCTGCATAGCAGCGCTGGTCACCCTGACCAGGTACCACAGGTGGCGTCACGAATCCCCATTCCAATATTCAATTCACCTGTAAATATCCTACATTAAAGGATGAGCACCAGAGCCACGGACTGAGCTGTGTCGCCGTGACATCCCCCCCATTGTAGTCTATAGGCTCAGATCCGAGTTCCCATTGCTCTGGAGGGCGACTCATAAGCAGCAGTAATGAATCCAGAGCAGAAACAGCATTAAAGACAGGATTTCCCTAAATATAAAAGCAATCTAAGAGAAACTCGTGAATTTTTGTCTGTAAAAAGCTGGCCACCTTAAAGCAGACTGCAGAATTAGGAAAGCAAAATGAGTCAGCTTAAAAAGCAGACCAGTCATCAAAGGGTTAAAACAGCTATAAAAGAAGATTCTGCATGTGCTGAAGTTGCATTTAATGCCAGTACAAAACCCATCTGCAAAGCAAATACGGTGTATAGATTCTGGTGCAAGCTGTCATATGACAAATAACAAGGATTTCTTTACTGGCCTTAATGAAAGCAAGTCAGAAAAGGTCATCTAAGCTAATGGTCACTATATGACTTCAAAAGGAGTAGGAAATTGCTACCTCCACTGTCCAGTTTCCTCAGCACAAAACAGAAAGATCCCAATAAAGGATGTTCTCTATGTTCCCAGCCTTGAAAGCTGTCAGTAAAGAAGCTCACGCAAAAGGGAATGTAGTTACTTTTAGAGATAACAGCTGCATCATCTCAAATAAGGGTCGCACTCTTGCAGAATGAAAAATGCAAAATTAACTTTATCAGCTAAAATGCAAAGAAAATGAGTACAGCGCTAGACAAGATCTGCATAAAAACTGTATCCATGAATGGCACAGACATCATGGGCACAGAGACCCAGAAGCAGTAAGGAAGCTAGCTCAACTTGCAAATGGTATTGAAATCAACCAGTGTAGTCAAATGATGACGTGCACTAGCTGTCTTAAAAGGGAAAATGTCCAGAAAATCCTTTCCTAAAATAAGCACCACTAGATCTGCACAGCCTCTGGATCTGATACTTACAGATGTATGTGGTACAATGAGTGTTCAAACTCCTAGCAAGAAGAGATATATGTATACAGTCGCCTACCTGCTTCACAGTAAGGATGAAGTTCCACAGAAACTTGAAGAATATCTTGCTGTAGTGTTTAACAAATTTGGAAGAATGCCCAAAAACCCTGCATGCAGATAATGGAACCGAATATACAAGTGGTAAGGTGCACATCATTTTGAAAAAGGATGGAATCGTGTTCCAGACTACCATTCCATACAACCCAGAACAAAAATGGCATTGCAGGGAGAATGAACCGTACTCTCTGTGAAAGTGGAAGAAGTATGTTGTTTGATGCATATCTACCTACAACGTATTGGGGAGAAGCCATCATGACAGCTTGCTATCTTCAAAACAGAGTGCCAGGTAAAGCCACAAATAAAACTCCATATGGACTATGTAACTGCGAGAAGCCTAACCTGAAGCACCTCAGGATATTTGGAAGCAAAACGTTTATGTATGTTCCCGAAGAAAAACTTACCAAATGGGAATCACACAAAAAGCAAGGAGTCCTGGTGTGCTATAGCGAAACTCAAAAGGGATACAGAATCTGCACCCAGAGACCAACACAGTAAAAATCAGCAGAGATGTAGTGATTAGTGTTGAGCGATACGATACTGCAAATATCGGCTGTCGGCCGATATTAGCTCTATCGGCCTTTCGATAAATTCGTTTCGATATTTTCGTCTTATCGAATACCGGAATCGGATTTGTCACTGTCACTGTGAGTGTCCGTCGGTCGGGTCTGTCAGGAGTCAGCGGCACTTACCTGGCAGAAGATCTCCGGCGGTCACGTCCTGGACTGCTTGATGGCCGCCATTATCTTCTCCCTGGCGGTCACATGCAGTTTTTCGCGATAACTGCAGTGACTTGCAGGGTAATCCCGGCCGTAAACCAGTCCGATGACGTCACCGCCGGGGAAGCAGGTAATCAGCTGTGCTGCGCCGGATGACAGGCTCTGCCTGTCATTCTGATGTAGCAGAGCTGGATCGTCGTGGGACACTCGTTACTATGGACTGCGTCGGTCAGGTGGTATACTTTTTTTTTTTTTTTCATTTTTTTTTACAGGAGATCGATGGCGTCGCAGGATGAGACTGTAATAAAAGTAATGAAAACTGTGTTTTTGTTTTTTTTATTAAATTAAAAAAACTTTTTTATGAACATTCACCCGTCCGGGTACATAAACAATTTAACTATTACATACAGGACCCTGTCCGGGTTATTTATAATTCTTTGGCAGGGGTGTTCCAGGTACCACCTGGTACTCTTCTGATGCTTGCCAAACATCCGAGGCACCAAGGACCACCAGGACCTGATGACGTCGTGTGGCCTGTACAGTCAAGTCGTGACCCGCTATCTGGGTCTGTGTGGCCACCTCTTTCATCTCCCTCCGGGTCTGGAACCCTATGTCCCGGACTGAACGAACCCCAGGAGGCCTAACAGGCGCCGGGTACGGGCCAGCTATAGTTATCATGTCCATAGCTGGGCTGCTGAGGAGACCACTGAGGGAGGCTTGGGAGATTTACGCGTGGGGTGGCACTTTTGCAGAGGCCTGGATGTGGGAGGCTGAAGGCTCCGAGGGTCTCACAGGTTCCTGACACTCTGGGGAGTAGGGTCGCACCTGGTAACATTTAGGCGTACCATCCATTGTAACCCCAGTGTCGGGTGTAAGTCACCAAGTCTCCTGGCAACAGGTCCCTCCCCCGGGTGTCCTTCTGGGAGGTGAGCCTCCACGTCCCGCCGGTTCACAAAACTTCTAAATAAAGTCCAGGCTCCTGGATGAAGCCCCAACCACCTTTCAATTTAAAGCTCCGTACTGCACCCTACGCCGCGGCTCCCACAGGGTTCCTTTATATCCTTTCTCATCCGGTTCCTTATCTGCCCGGTCCTTCTCCAGGTTACGTTGCCGAAGCTTTTGGGTTTCTCGCTGCTCCCTTTGTCGCTCTGCTTCCCCGCTCCCCAACGTCCCCACTCTTCCTCCTGACGCCGGTTGAAATTCTCCTCCACCAGCAGCTCCATGTCTCCACCATCAAACTGCAGCTTACAGTGTCCGGTTTGCGCAGCTCTCCTGCGCCCCCCAGTCCTGGCGGCGCTCACCTGCAGAGGAAGCAGCCGGCTCTGGAACAGATGACAGTCGGGGCTCCGGTACAGACAGGTAGACCTCTGGTGCCTGCGCGGCCTCCTCCATGAGGACGGGTGTCGCTTCTTCTGTCTCAGCGACGGGGGCAACAGCGGGATCTGGGGTGCTGCCGGTGCAGAGTTTTTTTGCACGAACGGGTGCCTCCACTGCGACAACATCAACCGATCACATTGCAAGGGCTCCTCTACTAGAACGGGTGCCTCACCTTCCGGTACAGACACTTCAGGTAAGAGGGATTGGCGCCGCTCCAAGTTTAGTTTTAGGGCACGCCAGCTGGCTTCCATCCTGGCGACCTCCTCCCGGTGCCGGGCCAGGCCTCTTAGGGTATCCTCCGCTTCTTGCAGCGTAGGAGGGTTTCCAGGCCGGGTGCCCAACGGTGGTTCCGTGGCGATCGGGTCGCTTCCGTGGGGGGAGAGCTCTGACTGCTCCATCCCTTCACACTTCTGCTCGTGTCCATTAGCCATCTCTGCCAAGTCACATGTGTCATTAGCATCTGGAGAGGGCCCCTCTTTTGTAGGGAGGCGGGACCTTCGTGTTAGTTTCCGCCCACTGAGGAGGATGAGGAGGCGGAACTGAAGAGCTGTGGGGCACGATCTTACATTGCAGTACCATTAGAGCCATCGTTTTCCGCGTCACTGAGTGAGTGTACACCCACGAAGAGCACGCCCTTCTTCTTCACCAGTGCCTCGTCGTGACGCAGATATGGCTGAAAAATGGCAAATACATTCTCTGATGATTTTAGCAATTCTCAAGCACAAAACCAGTTCAATTCAGGCACACAGGACTCGCTTATAGCGAGCAACAAAATCCTGTTCGTGACGCCCAAGTTGAGTCGCACAGAGCCAGAGGTTTTGGGGTACTCGGCACCGAGCCCGTCGACTTCTATGGGGTATGTCACGGCTTTACCCGCAATTGAATCAGAGTCTATTTTACTATGTAGAAGTGTATAAACTATAAATATATGTATATATATATGTCACAATGACATGTATATATATATATATTGTGAGACAGTGAGAGTATGTGTATTGATGGGTGTATATTTCACCTAGCTACTTTACTGACTGGTATAAGGAGTTTTGTGGGTTTGTAGACCTAGTGGTAGAGAAAGGTCACTACACCTTACATTCAGTACACACTTGCCGCTCAGGCCTGAAATCACTCAGGTGTTAATTAGGGACCAGAAGTAGGTGTGTTGGAACACAGTCAGAGAGCTCGCTTAGTCTGGACAAGGAGTCTAGCACAAGAACATTCTCCAGGAGTATGAGCTATCTCAGTCTGGGTGCTCGATGTACCCCGGACACAGGAGTAGTCTCAGTGAGAATCCGTGCGAATAGCGGCTGAATAGGAGGGGAGCTCTCTCAAGTCTGGACAATTGAAGGTGCCTTCAGACACAAGGAGGAGACTCGTGAAACTCCACGCTGGTAACTACTGAACTATTTTGTTTTGGGACAGACGGGTAAGTCGGGCCCCGGGATAAAAAGGGGAAATCTATCTAAGGTAATTGGGGCTCGACAACCGGGGTCTTTATTTTTGATTTATTTTTATCTTTTTTGCGTGGCTTTAAAAAAGGGTTGCGGCCAGTTTTCACCAAACGCTGTGTGAATGAAATGTTTTCTGCCATTTCTACCCAACCGATCCCAGAGCTAATCCCCCGAAACTCAATTGGCGAGAATGCGGGGCGCACAGTGGCTGATAAAATTGGGGCGGGAAGTGGCCCCACAGGGTGATAAATTGGTGGGCACCAGTGGGTTAGAACAGCAAAAAGGTGAAGTCTTTTGAAGCACAGCAGAAAAAAAAAAAGGTGTCAGAAAAAACGTCTATTGGAGCAGTCTTAAAAAGACAGTGCCCCAATAAATTTGCAAAAAAAAAAAAAAAAAAAAAAAGTGTGTCTGCCAGCAAACTGAACTTGTTGTGGAAAAGACGGGGGTGGGGAAGGGGAAAAGAAAGTTATTTGGGGCAGTCTTAAAGGACAGTTGGGGCCCAATAGGTTTGCGAGAAAAAAAAAAAAATGTCTGCACAGCAGAGCTAATTTTTCTTGAAAAGACGTGGATGTGTATGTCTTGAGGAAGACTGCCGTTGTTGAACGAGAAGTCTGACAGCAGGATGACAGCATGGAGGCGCTGTTTGAAAAAATGCGCAAGTTAATTGCAAAAAACGCCGTGGTTGAGACAGAAAGTCCGGCAGTATGGAGCGTCATTGAGTACCCGGCCAGGCCCAGGGAGCATGGAGCACAGCCCTCAGCACCAGCAGCACAGCAGGCCAGCAGCAATTCCTGCAGCGCAGCAGGGGAATAACCGTTTTTTGTTGGCGGATGGCAGCCAAAAAAAGGATTTTGGGGCCGGTCCCGAAGTAATTGGCAAAGTCCCTGCATTGTCGTGTAAAGAAAGGGGGAAGACGGTCATAAAAAAAG